>JASDQU011248698.1:13976-25480 GCA_032191745.1 Picea mariana | reverse complement strand
CCTTAAGTTAATAGGGATATACACTCCCTTAGCACATCCATGATATTTTGAACTTGCTCATGTCACTTCACTTCTTCCATGAGGGTATTCTTAGTCCATAGGACTCTTTTCTACTTTTCAAAAAGGGGATTATCCCAATAACAGGTTTTCAGTTATGACAGGTCAAGTAAGCTGACTTCACATATTTCCATAAGGCCTATAGACACGGGGAACTATACTCACAAGGAATAATCTCTTATTTAAGTAGAAATTGTAATTACTAGAGGCTTCCTAAGCCCACATTTGTAGGCATCCTTGAAACTTGTTTAGTCCATTCCCTCCCTGGACTCAAGCATCCCTATAACAAGTTTTTTTCCATTCCCATCCCAGTATTTTTATTAGTTCTTATCAACATAATACCACTTCTATAGCAGTGGTTATCATTCCCCCAAAGCAATGATATGATTCTTCTACTGCAATTCATCATAATTCAATTTGTTTGAGTAAATTCCCAACAAATTTTCAATATGAAATCCTTCTCCTCAAGGAGCTTATGCAAATAATATCCTTGCGGAAATAAACACTTTCACCATTCTCATATTATCCTTGGTAAAATAGTCTCATGACTTTTCTCCGACCCATCCATGCCTAATGTTTGAATCATGCTCTAATATATAGGGTGGGGTAGGGTTCCCTCCCCCTTAAAATTTTTCTAAGAAAAATTTATTTGACTTTTTCGTGAGCTCAAGAAGGCCAAGTGTTTTTGCCTGTTTTGATACCACTATGTCACACACCTAACCCCTAATTATCCCTTTTAGAGATGGGGCATTGAAATTTTTTCTTTTTCTATAATATTTCACTTCCTTTTCTTCATATCTTCATCTCCTTTTTCTTGTCAAGATCTTTCCAACAATAATAATTCCGATCAAAACAGATATCTAGAATGGAATTTGTAACCTTCCCAAGTTATTGAGTTTACATAGGCAATGTCTCTCTTACTTCCACGTGACACCTCGTTCCCCATGCCATCTGATGTGGCGATAATCAGGCCTTGATGTGGCACTAGCCTAGCCTACCACTGTGGAACTTCAATCCATGTGGGCCTACAAACATCATTGCTCGCACCTTCTCTTGGCTCACTCTTTGTTTAACTACGACGTATATGGTATCGAGGAGTATTCCCTATAGATACCATCCTTTTGGAGTTCAAGAGGTTCACTTAAGTACCATTTTTGTAATGAATATCTTATAAGCTAATTAATTATATTATAACATAATCCATATTATGTTCTAATATAATTAATTAGACTATAATGTACTTAGGCCTTTAAATCCTTGATTAACATAAAAGTCAAAGAACTTGGCTTAAGACTTCTCATGTTAATATTCACACACACACACATATATATATTTCGGGAAAGAAAATTAACTAAATATATTTAATATTATATTTTATTTCAAAAACCCTTCACGTGCCATATTTTTTTTCAATGTTACAATAATAAAGGTGTCATACTGAGAACCCTTTGGACTCAGGCTCCAAGCTCTTTAGAGTCATGCTCCGAACTCCTCAATATCAACTCCAAAAAGAGTCAACTTCTAAGGGGTTTCAGAAATGTGCATCAATTTATTATACATATTAAATATTATATCAATTAGGGCTTGGAACGCATGTGTTCATCTCAAAACTCCGACCACCAATCATAAGAGAGTAGGTTTTTAATACTATCATATATTTAAACTTTATAGCATATATGCATTCACACTCTGAAATCTTCGAGGACAATTTGTGCGTTCCCTTATCGTGACTCCGATAACCAATCAAAAAAGGGCAAGGGTTAATATTATAATATATTCAAACTTTACAATATCCATACCATCGCTTCAATGGCTTCAAACCTCGTTCGAATTCTCCCTTACCCTCACTTTGAATGATCGACTCTGAAAAGGTATTCCCAAGTGGTTTTGGAAATCCGTGCCAAAATAGTATAGTATTATAGTGTCAAAACTCCATTGGCATTCACACGTGCTCCATTCTCTGTGCTCTAATAGATTAATAATAACATAAATATAAATACTTATGTGTTGAGAGAAAAGGGAAGGTATTATTTCACACAAATTTAATAAATAAATAAAAAGGACAACTTTCCATAACTTTTACCAAGTTTACCAATCCTTTCCATTCGTTCAAATTTTCCTAGAAACATACACACACACACACACACACATATATTCGGGCAATATTTATTTGTTTAGATTCGATTAATAATCTCCTATTTACATTTATCTTTAAGCTATTTTCAAGGAATATTTATTAAGTCCATATATTTCCCATTTGGATATAAATTAACTGAGTGATTCCTGGTAAGATTTGTTTCTTACCAAATCCAAATGATATTGAATTATTCACAATGTTTTTAATTCTAAATCTCATTTTACTTCACATTAAGAAATTGAGTTTTGTATTTTCCACTCTTTCCTTATACTAACTTTTAAAATACTTTACCCATTTTTAGCATTTGAACTATTTTCCTAAGGCCTAAACACAATTATGATATCCTTTAGATTTTCTAGCATATGAACTTCATGAAAACTTAAAATCATAAACATTTTTTATGTAGAATTCAATCTCTTTCTTTTTCAGATTTTTTGTAGAGGTTCTAACTGTTTAATTGTCCTCACTAGAGTAGAATATGGGTGGTTAAACTAAATCAACATCAACATTCTCACCTAAAAATCTTGTTTTAAAACACACTTATTCAAGAAGTGAGGATGTAAGTCAAAATGAAATTTAGTTGAAGCATTCTCACAAATTTACCTAAATTTCTCAGGCCATTTTCAATAGAGAGTTGAATTTACATTATTCTGAAACACATTCTATATTATTTCCAAGCTTAACATTGCAGATAGTTGGAAAAAAAATACTTATCTAGAGGATGCAAATAATTGTAACTGTTGAAGGGTGTTCCACTTTCCACCCAACCATAGGCACAACTTCTCTTGGTGTATTTCACAACAGGCCACCCCTTATCCATAGTATGATGCCATGACAGAGAGTTCTTATTTTTCTCAACAAAAATCAAGGGAAGAAGGTTACTTTCCTTCTCCCATAGGAACCGGGCAGTGTAGTATTCTACCAAGCAAGGGAGTCTGTTGTGACTGCTCACTCATTCACTCAAATTCTTTGCATATTTTTTTATCAACTTGATTAGAAGACACTCCCCAATAGTTCATGAACCAAGAAACACATTTCTTCATTTCTCTCTATTTTCTCAAAACCATAGGATTTTCCCACACTCCTCTCTACTCATATTTCCTTCCCAGACTCAACAGTGTGTATCCTCTCTTCTATGCACACAATTTTCCTATGTTTATTGTATTCTATAGCAAGATTTCATGGGTCAAATCCCCCAATCCATGGGTCATCCTAGAATCCTCTAGATGGGTACTTTTCTACCCATGATTTTGAGGCAAGGCAGTTCTGGTACTGTTATCCCCATTTTGTGGCTATATAAAGAGATCATGTCTCGAGGCCCTCAGGTTGAAGATATGGAGTATTGAGAGACTACATGACCAACAATACCATTTGCACAAATGGAAAACCCACTGACCACCACATATGATCACAATTTTGTAGATGGCATCCACCACACCAGTTGGCTTCCAGAAGGCAGTGGGCCTTGCTCCATGAGGTACACGTCAGTATTATGGTGAGCATAATTTCAATATTCAAACCATTTGATTTTGTTGTATCTTAGATTGCTCTAGATTTCATGATATATGCTTGGACATTATGCCTTTTTCCCCGCTTCACCTTGGTGATTGACATTGTTCCCTAGTAAGTGGTCTTTCTTGGGAATGGGTTTGCTACTAGGAACTCCATTGATGAGCCATCCTATTGTTCCCGACCATACTTACCACTTTCCATCATTGTTCCCCTCCATTTAATTATCTCTCGGGATTTTAGGGTGTATTGACCCAAGAAGGGGTTGTCCCTCATTCTATGGGAATAAGGGGATAAAGGCACAAAGGGGTTGATGTTGGGTAAAAGATAAAAGCCTTATATAAAAATTCTAGATTTTTCGTTTGAGGATCCCTGAAGAAAGAAATAAAACGATTATCTTTGAGTAAAGGGGACCCACAATATGATAAAGAATGCTTAAAAGGTTAGTTGAAGGATAGGAGGTCTCATCACGATCTGACCTATCACATCCATGAATATCTAGCGGTTTGACATTGTCATCATCTGGTCACCACGCCAGGGAAATGGATCTCAGTTGCATGGCTGAGAGAAAGGGGGTCTCATCACGAGCCAACCTTCTCATTTCCACTTGGTGTTTGTGGGTGACATTTCCACCATCTAGTCAACACGTCAGGGAAGTGACCTTAAATCTCTCATTATGCTATTATGAAAGAAAATACAAAGAAATAAAGATAAAATGAAATTGATGGGCTTGGAAAAAGTGCATTGCGGACGAAGGTACCACACATCCTCTACAAAGGCACCCATGAATGAGACACTATGACCCATTGTATGTCATGAGCCCTATGCCCATTGAGTCTTGACCCCAACCACTTCATTCACTTTACATGGCTTAAAGATGAATCTCTTGGAAACTCTCCTTGATCTAGAGCAAGATCTTCCCAATATGACACCTCGTCAACCCTCCCATATTCAAGCTTGACAAGTCGCATAGTGTCTTTGAGTTGTTAATTTTTTGATATAGTGATCTTTGATGCACATACTTAGATGGATTATTTATTGATTTGATTCACTTATCATGATGTTATAACTTGAGATCCTTGGAGAGCGTTCTCATTTGTCTTTGTAGGACCTAGTTGGTGGATAGTTTTGGGAGAACAAGCCTAGCTTGGGCTTCCATGGGGCTACAAGCCCATAGGTTGGATCTCAGGGGCCTACATGTCAGATGAGAGAGATAAGAAATGGAAGGCTTTGATGATGAATTGGACAACCTAACCCAACCCTCACTTTCCAAACGATTTTCCCAGGAGGGGAAAAACATCCTATTTTTTAGCTTGGCGTCATGATTTTGGGGCTAAGGCATGGTGGTGAGATGCCAATATTTTGACACATGGACGTTTGAGGAGGAGAAAGGTATTCATCATGATGAGAGTGCTTAGATACTTGATATTTGGCCTTTGGAGGCCTACCCATGCTTCTTCAACACCAATGACTTCCTCAAAGTGGAAAAATGTCCCCTAAAGGGGTGACATCCTCCTAAATTAGGGTTTTATTTGTGCAAAAAGTGAAATTTTAAGTGAATTGTTTAATATTACTTTGTTAAGGGGGAAATATTAGTGTTGTTGACCCCTAATCTTCTGGTTTACTTCTTAATCTGTGGACAAACTATGTTAGCTAAATTTTGTATAAATAGAGATCATAAGATCTCATTTTATTCCTAACTCTCCCTCTTGTGAGAGGAATTGGTCTGAAATTTTTGGCTATATTTGGATCTTTTATCTCTTTAGCACTTGTTATGGTTATCTCTTAATGTTATGGTTTATGGGAGTGATGCGTTATCCTTGGAAATCTTATCTCTTGCTATTGTGGTGGATTATCTTGGCATTTTCCCTTGAATTGGTATGGTTTTTACTCTCTTGCTATCATTTGTTTCAAGTCAAGGTTATTTTTCTAGGAACTAGGTGGGAAGTAGAAGGGCATACACCCCCACCATAGTCTTCATCACTTTATGCTTCATCTTATTTATTTAACAAGGGTTTTCTAAGAGAAGTATAAGGTAATACACCCTCTTAACTTAAACCCTATATAGAGAAACTTGCCTTGGGGATTACACCCCCAAGGAGGTAGCTTCTATAGCTCTTTCTTCTCATGACACCATTAACCCAATAGTAAAGGCACTAGTCATTTATTATTGCATTGGAGAATTAAAAGATTGCATTGAGAAACATGAATTTCAATCATTTTTACTTCTTGCAAATTGGATCGTATTCCTTGTGCCTTGGGCACCTCACAACAAATAGGGCATCCCCATCAAGGGGGAACTTCTTTCTGTCGTTACAAAATTTCATCTTCAACCATTAGGGCTGCAGAAACCCCAACTCATTTTCTTGAATAACTCTCTTATCAGCCATTGTTTTTTTTCTAAAAGTTTGCACACTTACTCTCCTTGGCCTAGCACACTTTTTGGCAAAGTTTGAGGATATTTGAGTGGATGATTTTCTTCCTGTAATAAAATGAATGTTACATCCATAAGGCTAATATAATTTTCTGCAGAATAGTGTTTACAACAACATTATCTTTTGTGCTAGAAAATTGGCTTTTCATCTTGAGTTTAGCTAGTCTTTCTCTTGTATTTTCCACTTGATCTCTAGAACTTATTAAGAAGATTATAGTACCATTTACTTGCTGATATATAATGGTATATATTGCTGCAAATTAGGGAAAGAGAGATTAAATTTCTGATCCGACTAACATATATCATTGCAAAGTGTCTTTTCTTGTGTCTCGAGAAGGTACAATCATCCAAAGAAGTACTATACCTGTGGAGCAGAAATTACTTGACCTGCAAGGCATATCTCACTACCTTTTATTCCACTTAGAATTTAACTATAGGGGCTTCACTTCCATTTCCCTACATCTCCATCTCAATCCCCCTAGGGTCACCGAGATCACCTCCCTAGAGTGACCTAGTCACCCTTGAATTGTGAGACCTACATTGAGGTGACATTGGGTGTAGGATTCCCAAGTTGTAGCACTTGTTTTGTGGTTGGGTTGGGATTTTCCCTACCTAAAACTTGCATTATAACATTTTGGCATCGTTTCCGAGGAATATTTTGAATCTTATCCATACCCTAATGACACTTTGGTAAGCTAACCCAAAGCCTTTCCCTTAGCCTTCCTGGTGACTCCACCTAAGGAAGATTTCCTTTCCCTTTTCCTTGATGAGATCACCTTGAAGTTCATCTGGCGACTCCACCTTCCACGGACACACTGCCTTTCCATCCCTTGATGATCCTTGAGATTATCTGGAGACTCCATTGAGGTATTACCCTAAGTGATGGAACCATGGGATCACGGTACTTACCATGGGATTTCCAAAATGTGTATTCTTCTCTTGATGTTCAGAATCTCCCTGGATATCCAAATCATTGTCCAATAGAATGGAGAGAAATTTTCCCCAAATTTGATGGTAATCCAGCTCTAGCAATTACTCATGTCGTGAATTATACGAAGTATGCATCGAACTTAAATGTGCTACATGAAGATGTGTTGATGAAATTTTCCGTGTCTTCATTGGAATCAAGTCAAAAGGATTGGCTTGCACACTCTTGTGATCCAAAGTGTATCCCTTCTTCTACAAAGTTCATTGAAGAATTTCTCAGGCATTTTCAGCCAGCTACTCAAAGTTTGCAAGATTCTTTCCAAGAGCTCAAACACACTCTTTGCAGAGAAGGTTTTTCAATCGATGATGAGACAATAGCTGAAGAAAAGCTTGAAGAATATCCTGATGAAGAAGATTTGGATGAGAAGTATGATGAAGATGAAGTATCTGCTCTTCCACTTGATGAGGACATCCATACCTCTGCTCCTCCTGCACATCAAGAAGATAACATGATGAATTATAATCCTTTTGAGAACTCTAATGATGCTTTGTTCCATGATTGTGGAAATGAAGAAAATTGCCAAAGGGATCTTGATGAAGTTTCTCTTGCAAAAGGCTTGAAGAAGACATTGTCCTCTACCGTCCCTTTCAAAGAAGATGAAGTTATATAGCCTTGTGAAGAAATAATCAACTTCTATGATGCATATGAAATCATGGAACAACCCCCAGATACAATTGACAATCACATTGATTATTTCATATAGATTGGGAGATGCAGATGGGATTTGGGTTGTTTCATTTTTTACAGAGATGCTATATACGATATTGAAGGCACATACTGAATAAAGGATACATAATCATTTCTTCAGAGGATTTATTTTTACAGCCAGATGGTCAATATATGTGCCATCCCAATGTTATGGTTAAAAATTTGTTCCATCCATTAAATGACGACCTGACGCAATGTTTTTAGGATGATTTTCAACCATCATATTCATATTTTGATAGACACCAGGTCATGTCCTTCCCAATGAAATCCAAGGTCTATACCACCAAATGGAAGTACTTTCATGTTGATACTTTGGGCAGGGATTTGCAGACAAAGAAGAGATGCTTCTTGAGTTCAATGAAGGAGTTATTATCTAAGATTGTGCCTTACCCCGTTTCCTCTTGTTTGGGAAATCATAGGGTTTTATTTGGATCTATTGTCCTTTCTCAGTCTTCAGGGAGAAATTATATTCTAAGTGAATATGAATATGAGCCTCCTTCCATGTATAGTATCCCCCTTTAGAGATGGATTGATCAGTCTTGTGGCTACACTTTCAAGCATGATGATTGAGCTGATGGTTTCCCTTTCCAGCAAAATTTCCTCCCTCCCGCCCATCTTCATGAGTTTTATTTCATGATCGATTATATGTGTGTTCATACTCATGATAATTATGTTCTTTACTTACCTTTGTTGTATTAAATGATTAATCACATAGGGAGATACTTTGATGAGATGATCAAATGGTTGCACTGGTTGTATGACTTCACCTGACATCATCCAGCACATGATATCCAGGGCCCCAAGGCCCCAATTAAGTAGGTAAGTCATTTTGATTCCCTGCATTTGCATCCTGATTTCTCATTTTAGTTTAGGTGCATTTCTTATTCATTTTTCTCTACTTGCATATTGATTTCATGCTTAGCTTACAAATTTTAAAAAAAATGTCAAAATTTTCTTTTTCTAGTTTAGTGGGTTTTGATTATCATCATATGAGAACAGAGAGGAGTAAGCCATCCTTCACTTGACAGTTTTATGTTTCCTTCTAGGAACATGTCTACGAGGAGATGTTGAGGTTATCATGCACTCTACAACGAGCACATGTCCCCATGTAGGAGCGAGATGTTATCCCCATTTTATGGATAACTAAGGAGATCATGTCTCAAGGCCCCCAGGTTGCAGATATGGAGTGTCGAGAGACTACATGACCAAAAATGCCCTTTTCACAGATGGAAAACCCACTCACCACCATAGATGATCACATTTTTGTAGGTGGCATCCACCACACCATCTAGATTCCAGAAGGTAGTGGGCCTTCCTCCATGAGGCACAAGTCAATATTATGGTGAGCATCATTTCAATATTCAAGCCATTTGATTATGTTGTATATAATATTTCTCTAGATTTCATGATATATTCTTGGACACTATGCCTTTTTCCCTACTTCACCTCAGTGGTTGACATTGTTCCCTAGTAAGTGGTCTTTCTTTGGAATGGGTTTTCTACTAGGAACTCCCTTGATGATCCATCATACCGTTCTCGACCATACTTACCACTTTCTATCATTATTCCCATCCATTTCCTTATCTCTTGGGATTTTAGGGTGTATTGAACCAAGAAGGGGTTGTCCCTCATTCTATGGGAAGAAGGGGATAAAGGCCCAGAGGGGTTGATGTTGGGTAAAAGATAAAATACTTATATAAAAATTCCATATGCTTCACCCGGGGATCACCCAAGAAAGAAATAAATTACTTATGTTTGAGTAAAGGGGACCTACAATATGATAAAGAATTATTAAGAGGTTAGTTGAAGGATAGGAGGTCTCATCACGAGCCGACTTATCACATCCATGAATATCTAGTGGTATGAAATTTTCATCATCTGATCACAATGCCAGGGAAATGGCTCTCAGTTGCATGGTTGAAAGAAAGGAGGTCTCATCACGAGTGAGTGTTCTCATTTCCACTAGGTGTTTATGGGTGAAATTGCCACCATCTGGTCACCACGCCATGGAAGTGACCTTCAATCTCTCCTTATGCTATTATGAAAGAAAATCCAAAGAAAGAAAGATAAAAGGAAATTGACGGGCTTGGAAAAAGTGCAATGCAGACGAAGGTACCACACGCCCTCTATAAAGGCACCCATGAATGAGACACTACAACCCCTTGTATGTCATGATACCTATGCCTATTGAGTCTTGAACCCCCACTTTACATGTCTTAGAGAGGGATATCTTGGAAACTCTCCTTGACCTAGGTCAAGATATACCCAATAGGACACCTCGTCAACCCTCCCATATTCAAGATTGACATGTCACATAGTGTCTTTGAGATGTTAGTTGTTTGATATAGTGATCTTTGATGCACATGATTAGATGGATTATTTATTAATTGGATTCAATTATCATGATGTTATTACTTGAGATCATTGCAGGGCATACTCATTTGTCTTTGCAGGAACTAGTTGGTGGATAATTTTGGGAGAACAAACCTAGATTGGGCTTCCATGGGGCTACAAGCCCAAAAGTTGGACGCCAGATGCCCGCATACCATATGAGAGAGATCAGACTTGGAATTCCTTGATGATGAATTGGACGACCTAGCCCAGCCCTCACTTGCCAAAAAAAATTCCCAGGAGGGGCATAACATCCTATTTTTTATTTTGACGCCATGCTTTTGGGGCTAGGGCATGGTGGTGAGATGCCACTCTTTTGACGCATGAACGTTTCAGGAGGAAAAATGTATTCACCATGATGAGAGTCCTCATATGCTTGACATTTGGCCTTTGTAGGCCTACCCATGCTTCTCCAACACCAACAACTTCCTCAAAATGACAAAACATCCCCTAAACGGGTGACGTCCTCCTAAATTAGGGTTTTATTTGTGCAAAAAGTGAAATTTTAAGTGAATTGTTTAATATTACTTTGTTAAGGGGGAAATATTAGGGTTGTTGACCCCTAATATCATGGTTTATGCCTTAATTTTTGGACAAACTATGTTAGCTACATTTTGTATAAATAGAGATCATAAGATCTCATTTTAATCATAACTCTCCCTCTTGTGAGAGGACTTGGTCTGAATTTTTCGCCTATATTTGGATCTCTTATCTCTTTAGAACTTGTTATGGTTATCTCTTAATGTTAGGGTTGATGGGAGTGATTCTCTAGTCTTGGAAGGCTTATCTCTTGCAATTGTGGTGGATTATCTTGGCATTTTTCCTTGAATTGGTATGGTTTTTACTCTCTTGCTATCATTTGTTTCAAGTCAAGGTTATTGTGCTAGGAACTAGGTGGGAAGTATAAGAGCATACACCCCCACCATAGTCTTCATCACTTTATGCTTCATCTTATTGGTTTAACAAGGGTTTTATAAGAGAAGTATAATGGCATACACCCTCTTAGCTTAAACCCTAGCTAGAAAAACTTTCCTTGGGAAGTAAAAGGGATTACACCCCCAAGGAGTTAGCTTCTCTAGCTCTTTCTTCTCATGACCCCATTAACCCAATAGTAAAGGCACTAGTCATTTATTATTGCATGGAGGAATAAAACATTGCATTGGGAAACATGAATTTTAGTCATTTTTGCTTCTTGCAAAGTGGATCGTATTCCTTGTTCCTTGGTCACCTCACAGCCACTAGGGAATCCCTATCAAGGGGGAACTTCTTTCTTATGTTAC
>JASDQU011248698.1:0-13956 GCA_032191745.1 Picea mariana | reverse complement strand
GTAACATAAGAAAGAAGTTCCCCCTTGATAGGGATTCCCTAGTGGCTGTGAGGTGACCAAGGAACAAGGAATACGATCCACTTTGCAAGAAGCAAAAATGACTAAAATTCATGTTTCCCAATGCAATGTTTTATTCCTCCATGCAATAATAAATGACTAGTGCCTTTACTATTGGGTTAATGGGGTCATGAGAAGAAAGAGCTAGAGAAGCTAACTCCTTGGGGGTGTAATCCCTTTTACTTCCCAAGGAAAGTTTTTCTAGCTAGGGTTTAAGCTAAGAGGGTGTATGCCATTATACTTCTCTTATAAAACCCTTGTTAAACCAATAAGATGAAGCATAAAGTGATGAAGACTATGGTGGGGGTGTATGCTCTTATACTTCCCACCTAGTTCCTAGCACAATAACCTTGACTTGAAACAAATGATAGCAAGAGAGTAAAAACCATACCAATTCAAGGAAAAATGCCAAGATAATCCACCACAATTGCAAGAGATAAGCCTTCCAAGACTAGAGAATCACTCCCATCAACCCTAACATTAAGAGATAACCATAACAAGTTCTAAAGAGATAAGAGATCCAAATATAGGCGAAAAATTCAGACCAAGTCCTCTCACAAGAGGGAGAGTTATGATTAAAATGAGATCTTATGATCTCTATTTATACAAAATGTAGCTAACATAGTTTGTCCAAAAATTAAGGCATAAACCATGATATTAGGGGTCAACAACCCTAATATTTCCCCCTTAACAAAGTAATATTAAACAATTCACTTAAAATTTCACTTTTTGCACAAATAAAACCCTAATTTAGGAGGACGTCACCCGTTTAGGGGATGTTTTGTCATTTTGAGGAAGTTGTTGGTGTTGGAGAAGCATGGGTAGGCCTACAAAGGCCAAATGTCAAGCATATGAGGACTCTCATCATGGTGAATACATTTTTCCTCCTGAAACGTTCATGCGTCAAAAGAGTGGCATCTCACCACCATGCCCTAGCCCCAAAAGCATGGCGTCAAAATAAAAAATAGGATGTTATGCCCCTCCTGGGAATTTTTTTTGGCAAGTGAGGGCTGGGCTAGGTCGTCCAATTCATCATCAAGGAATTCCAAGTCTGATCTCTCTCATATGGTATGCGGGCATCTGGCGTCCAACTTTTGGGCTTGTAGCCCCATGGAAGCCCAATCTAGGTTTGTTCTCCCAAAATTATCCACCAACTAGTTCCTGCAAAGACAAATGAGTATGCCCTGCAATGATCTCAAGTAATAACATCATGATAATTGAATCCAATTAATAAATAATCCATCTAATCATGTGCATCAAAGATCACTATATCAAACAACTAACATCTCAAAGACACTATGTGACATGTCAATCTTGAATATGGGAGGGTTGACGAGGTGTCCTATTGGGTATATCTTGACCTAGGTCAAGGAGAGTTTCCAAGATATCCCTCTCTAAGACATGTAAAGTGGGGGTTCAAGACTCAATAGGCATAGGTATCATGACATACAAGGGGTTGTAGTGTCTCATTCATGGGTGCCTTTATAGAGGGCGTGTGGTACCTTCGTCTGCATTGCACTTTTTCCAAGCCCGTCAATTTCCTTTTATCTTTCTTTCTTTGGATTTTCTTTCATAATAGCATAAGGAGAGATTGAAGGTCACTTCCATGGCGTGGTGACCAGATGGTGGCAATTTCACCCATAAACACCTAGTGGAAATGAGAACACTCACTCGTGATGAGACCTCCTTTCTTTCAACCATGCAACTGAGAGCCATTTCCCTGGCATTGTGATCAGATGATGAAAATTTCATACCACTAGATATTCATGGATGTGATAAGTCGGCTCGTGATGAGACCTCCTATCCTTCAACTAACCTCTTAATAATTCTTTATCATATTGTAGGTCCCCTTTACTCAAACATAAGTAATTTATTTCTTTCTTGGGTGATCCCCGGGTGAAGCATATGGAATTTTTATATAAGTATTTTATCTTTTACCCAACATCAACCCCTCTGGGCCTTTATCCCCTTCTTCCCATAGAATGAGGGACAACCCCTTCTTGGTTCAATACACCCTAAAATCCCAAGAGATAAGGAAATGGATGGGAATAATGATAGAAAGTGGTAAGTATGGTCGAGAACGGTATGATGGATCATCAAGGGAGTTCCTAGTAGAAAACCCATTCCAAAGAAAGACCACTTACTAGGGAACAATGTCAACCACTGAGGTGAAGTAGGGAAAAAGGCATAGTGTCCAAGAATATATCATGAAATCTAGAGAAATATTATATACAACATAATCAAATGGCTTGAATATTGAAATGATGCTCACCATAATATTGACTTGTGCCTCATGGAGGAAGGCCCACTACCTTCTGGAATCCAGCTGGTGTGGTGGATGCCACCTACAAAAATGTGATCATCTATGGTGGTGAGTGGGTTTTCCATCTTTGAAAAGGGTATTTTTGGTCATGTAGTCTCTCGACACTCCATATCTGCAACCTGGGGGTCTTGAGACATGATCTCCTTAGTTATCCATAAAACGGGGATAACATCTCGCTCCTACATGGGGACATGTGCTCGTTGTAGAGTGCATGATAACCTCAACATATCTTCGTAGAGATGTTCCTGGAAGGAAACATAAAACTGTCAAGTGAAGGATGGCTTACTCCTCTCTGTTCTCATATGATGATAATCAAAACCCACTAAACTAGAAAAAGAAAATTTTGACATTTTTTTTTAAATTTGTAAGCTAAGCATGAAATCAATATGCAAGTAGAGAAAAATGAATAAGAAATGCACCTAAACTAAAATGAGAAATCAGGATGCAAATGAAGGGAATCAAAATGACTTACCTACTTAACTGGGGCCTTGGGGCCCTGGATATCATGCGCTGGATGATGTCAGGTGAAGTCATACAACCAGTGCAACCATTTGATCATCTCATCAAAGTATCTCCCTATGTGATTAATCATTTAATACAACAAAGGTAAGTAAAGAACATAATTATCATGAGTATGAACACACATATAATCGATCATGAAATAAAACTCGTGAAGATGGGCAGGAGGGAGAAAATTTTGCTGGAAAGGGAAACCATCAGCTCGATCATCATGCCTGAAAGTGTAGCCACAAGACTGATCAATCCATCTCTAAAGGGGGATACTATACATAGAAGAAGGCTCATATTCATATTCACTTAGAATATAATTTCTCCCTGAAGGCTAAGAAAGGACAATAGATCCAAATAAAACCCTATGATTTCCCAAACAAGAGGAAACGGGGTAAGGCACAATCTTAGATAATAACTCCTTCATTGAACTCAAGAAGCATCTCTTCTTTGTTTGCAAATCCCTGCCCAAAGTCTCAACATGAAAGTACTTCCATTTGGTGGTATAGATCTTGGATTTCATTGGGAGGGACATGACCTGGTGTCTATCAAAATATGAATATGGTGGTTGAAAATCATCCTAAAAACATTGCGTCGGGTCGTCATTTAATGGATGGAACAAATTTTTAACCATAACATTGGGATGGCACATATATTGACCATCTGGCTGTAAAAATAAATCCTCTGAAGAAATGATTATGTATCCTTTATTTAGTATGTGCCTTCAATATCGTAGATAGCATCTCTGTAAAAAATGAAACAACCCAAATCCCATATGCATTTCCCAATCTATATGAAATAATCAATGTGATCGTCAATTGTATCTGGGGGTTGTTCCATGATTTCATATGCATCATAGAAGTTGATTACTTCTTCACAAGGCTATATAACTTCATCTTCTTTGAAAGGGATAGTAGAGGACAATGTCTTCTTCAAGCCTTTTGCAAGAGAAACTTTATCAAGATCCCTTTGCCAATTTTCTTCATTTCCACAATCATGGAACAAAGCATCATTAAAGTTCTCAAAAGGATTATAATTCATCATGTTCTCTTCTTGATGTGCAGGAGGAGCAGAGGTATGGATGTCCTCATCAAGTGGAAGAGAAGATACTTCATCTTTATCATCCGTCTCATCCAAATCTTCTTCATCAGGATATTCTTCAAGCTTTTTTTCAGCTATTGTCTCATCATCGATCGAAAAACCTTCTCTGCAAAGAGTGTGTTTGAGCTCTTGGAAAGAATCTTGCAAACTTTGAGTAGCTGGCTGAAAATGCCTGAGAAATTCTTCAATGAACTTTGTAGAAGAAGGGATACACTTTGGATCACAAAAGTGTGCAAGCCAATCCTTTTGACTTGATTCCAATGAAGACACGGAAAATTTCATCAACACATCTTCATGTAGCACATTTAAGTTCGATGCATACTTCATATAATTCACGACATGAGTAACTACTAGAGCTGGATTACCATCAAATTTGGGGCAAATTTCTCTCCATTCTATTGGACAATGATTTGGATATCCAGGGAGATTCTGAATATCAAGAGAATAATACACATTTTGGAAATCCCATGGTAAGTACCGTGATCCCATGGTTCCATCACTCAGGGTAATGCCTCAATGGAATCTCCAGATAATCTCAAGGATCATCAAGGGATGGAAGGGCAGTGTGTCTATGGAAGGTGGAGTCACCAGATGAACTTCAAGGTGATCTCATCAAGGAAAAGAGAAAGGGAATGTTCCTTAGGTGGAGTCACCAGGAAGGCTAAGCGAAAGGCTTTGGGTTAGCTTACCAAAGTGTCATTAGGGTATGGATAAGATTCAAAATATTCCTCGGAAACGATGCCAAAATGTTATAATGCAAGTTTTAGGTAGGGAAAATCCCAACCCAACCACAAAACAAGTGCTGCAACTTGGGAATCCTACACCCAATGTCACCTCAATGTAGGTCTCACAATTCAAGGGTGACTAGGTCACTCTATGGAGGTGATCTCGGTGACCCTAGGGGGATTGAGATGGAGATATAGGGAAATGGAAGTGAAGCCCCTATAGTTAAATTCTAAGTGGAATAAAAGGTAGTGAGATATGCCTTGCAGGTCAAGCAATTTCTGCTCCACAGGTATAGTACTTCTTTGGATGATTGTACCTTCTCGAGACACAAGAAAAGACACTTTGCAATGATATATGTTAGTTGGATCGGAAATTTAATCTCTCTTTCCCTAATTTTCAGAAATATATACCATTATATATCAGAAAGTAAATGGTACTATAAGCTTCTCAATAAGTTCTAGAGATCAAGTGGAAAATACAAGAGAAAGACTAACTAAACTCAAGATGAAAAGCCAATTTTATAGCACAAAAGATAATGTTGTTGTAAACACTTTTCTGCAAAAAATTATATTAGCCTTATGGATGTAACATTCATTTTATTACAAGAAGAAAATCATCCACTCAAATATCCTCAAACTTTGCCAAAAAGTGTGCTGGGCCAAGGAGAGTAAGTGTGCAAACTTTGAGAAAAAAACCAATGGTTGATAAGAGAGTTATTCAAGAAAATGAGTTGGGGTTTCTGCAGCCCTAATGGTTGAAGATGAAATTTTGTAATGACAGAAAGAAGTTCCCCCTTGATGGGGATGCCCTATTTGTTGTGAGGTGCCCAAGGCACAAGGAATACGATCCAATTTGCAAGAAGTAAAAATGATTGAAATTCATGTTTCCCAATGCAATCTTTTAATTCTCTAATGCAATAATAAATGACTAGTGCCTTTACTATTGGGTTAATGGGGTCATGAGAAGAAAGATCTATAGAAGCTACCTCCTTGGGGGTGTAAGCCCCGAGGCAAGTTTCTCTAGCTAGGGTTTAAGTTAAGAGGGTGTATTCCCTTATACTTCTCTTAGAAAACCCTTGTTAAATAAATAAGATGAAGCATAAAGTGATGAAAACTATGGTGGGGGTGTATGCCCTTCTACTTCCCACCTAGTTCCTAGAAAAATAACCTTGACTTGAAACAAATGATAGCAAGAGAGTAAAAACCATACCAATTCAAGGGAAAATGCCAAGATAATCCACCACAATAGCAAGAGATAAGATTTCCAAGGATGACGCATCACTCCCATAAACCATAACATTAAGATATAACCATAACAAGTGCTAAAGAGATAAAAGAGCCAAATATAGCCAAAAATTTCAGACCAATTCCTCTCACAAGAGGGAGAGTTAGGAATAAAATGAGATCTTATGATCTCTATTTATACAAAATTTAGCTAACATAGTTTGTCCACAGATTAAGAAGTATACCAGAAGATTAGGGGTCAACAACACTAATATTTCCCCCTTAACAAAGTAATATTAAACAATTCACTTAAAATTTCACTTTTTGCACAAATAAAACCCTAATTTAGGAGGATGTCACCCCTTTAGGGGACATTTTTCCACTTTAAGGAAGTCATTGGTGTTGAAGAAGCATGGGTAGGCCTCCAAAGGCCAGATATCAAGTATCTAAGCACTCTCATCATGGTAAATACCTTTCTCCTCCTCAAACGTCCATGTGTCAAAATATTGGCATCTCACCACCATGCCTTAGCCCCAAAAGCATGACTCCAAGCTAAAAAATAGGATGTTTTTCCCCTCCTGGGAAAATCGTTTGGAAAGTGAGGGTTGGGTTAGGTTGTTCAATTCATCATCAAAGCCTTCCATTTCTTATCTTTCTCATCTGACATGTAGGCCCCTGACATCCAACATGTGGGCTTGAGCCCTATGGAAGCCCAAGCTAGGCTTGTTCTCCCAAAACTATCCACCAACTAGGTCCTGCAAAGACAAATGAGAACGCTCTCCAAGGATCTCAAGTTATAACATCATGATAAGTGAATCAAATCAATAAATAATCCATCTAAGTATGTGCATCAAAGATCACTATATCAAAAAATTAACAACTCAAAGACACTATGCGACTTGTCAAGCTTGAATATGGGAGGGTTGACGAGGTGTCATATTGGGAAGATCTTGCTCTAGATCAAGGAGAGTTTCCAAGAGATTCATCTTTAAGCCATGTAAAGTGAATGAAGTGGTTGGGGTCAAGACTCAATGGGCATAGGGATAATGAAATACAATGGGTCATAGTGTCTCATTCATGGGTGCCTTTGTAGAGGATGTGTGGTACCTTCGTCCACAATGCACTTTTTCCAAGCCCATCAATTTCATTTTATCTTTATTTCTTTGTATTTTCTTTCATAATAGCATAATGAGAGATTTAAGGTCACTTCCCTGACATGTTGACTAGATGGTGGAAATGTCACCCACAAACACCAAGTGGAAATGAGAAGGTTGGCTCGTGATGAGACCCCCTTTCTCTCAGCCATGCAACTGAGATCCATTTCCCTGGCGTGGTGACCAGATGATGAAAATGTCAAACTGCTAGATATTCATGGATGTGATAGGTCAGCTCGTGATGAGACCTCATATCCTTCAACTAACCTTTTAATCATTCTTTATCATATTGTGGGTCCCCTTTACTCAAAGATAATCGTTTTATTTCTTTCTCCGGGGATCCTCAAATGAAACATCTGGAAATTTTATATAAGGCTTTTATCTGTTACCCAACATCAACCCCTTTGGGCCTTTATCCCCTTATTCCCATAGAATGAGGGAAAACCCCTTCTTGGGTCAATACACCCTAAAATCACAAGAGATAATTAAATGGAGGGGAACAATGATGGAAAGTGGTAAGTATGGTCGGAAACAATACGATGGCTCATCAATGGAGTTCCTAGTAGCAAACCCATTCCCAAGAAAGACCACTTACTAGGGAACAATGTCAATCACCAAGGTGAAGCGGGGAAAAAGGCATAATGTCCAAGCATATATCATGAAATCTAGAGAAATCTAAGATACAACAAAATCAAATGGTTTGAATATTGAAATGATTCTCACCATAATACTGACGTGTACCTCATGGAGCAAGACCCACTGCCTTCTGGAAGCCAACTGGTGTGGTGGATGCCATCTACAAAATTGTGATCATATGTGGTGGTGAGTGGGTTTTCCATTTTTGCAAATGGTATTGTTGGTCATGTAGTCTCTCAATACTCTATATCTTCAACTTGAGGGCCTCGAGACATGATCTCTTTATATAGCCACAAAATGGGGATAATAGTACCAGAACTTCCTTGCCTCAAAATCATGGGTAGAAAAGTACCCATGTAGAGGATTCTAGGATGACCCACGGATTGGGGGATTTGACCCATGAAATCTTTCTATAGAATACAATAAACATAGGAAAATTGTGTGCATAGAAGAGAGGATACACACTGTTGAGTCTAGGAAGGAAATATGAGTAGAGAGGAGTGTGGGAAAATCCTATGGTTCTGAGAAAATAGAGAGAAATGAAGAAATGTGTTTCTTGGTTCATGAACTATTGGGGAGTGTCTTCTAATCAAGTTGATAAAAAAATATGCAAATAATTTGAGTGAATGAGTGAGCAGTCACAACAGACTCCCTTGCTTGGTAGAATACTACACTGCCCGGTTCCAATGGGAGAAGGAAAGTAACCTTCTTCCCTTGATTTTTGTTGAGAAAAATAAGAACTCTCTCTCATGGCATCATACTATGGATAAGGGGTGGCCTATTGTGAAATACACCAAGAGCAGTTGTGCCTATGGTTGGGTGGAAAGTGGAACACCCTTCAACAGTTACAATTATTTTCATCCTCTAGATAAGTATTTTTTTTCCAACTATCTGCAATGTTAAGCTTGGAAATAATATAGAATGTGTTTCAGAATAATGTAAATTCAACTCTCTATTGAACATGGCCTGAGAAATTTAGGTAAAATTGTGAGAATTCTTCAACTAAATTTCATTTTGACTTACATCCTCACTTCTTGAATGAGTGTGTTTTAAAACAAGATTTTTAGGTGAGAATGTTGATGTTGATTTAGTTTAACCAACCATATTCTACTCTAGTGAGGACAATTAAATAGTTAGAACCTCTACAAAAAATCTGAAAAAGAAAGAGGTTGAATTCTACACAAAAAATGTTTATGATTTTAAGTTTTCCTGAAGCTCATATGCTAGAAAATCTAAAGGATGTCATAATTGTGTTTAGGCCTTAGGAAAATAGTTCAAATGCTAAAAAGGGGTAAAGTATTTTAAAAGTTAGTATAAGGAAAGAGTGGAAAATACAAAACTCAATTTCTTAATGTGAAGTAAAATGAGATTTAGAATTTAAAACATTGTGAATAATTCAATATCATTTGGATTTGGTAAGAAACAAATCTTACCAGGAATTACTCAGTGAATTTATATCCAAATGGGAAATATATGGACTTAATAAATATTCCTTGAAAATAGCTTAAAGATAAATGTAAATAGGAGATTATTAATCGAATCTAAACAAATAAATATTGCCCAAATATGTGTGTGTGTGTGTGTATGTTTCTAGGAAAATTTGAACGAATGGAAAGGATTGATAAACTGGGTAAAAGTTATGGAAAGTTGTCCTTTTTATTTATTTATTAAATTTGTGTGAAATAATACCTCCCCTTTTCTCTCAACACATAAGTATTTATATTTATGTTATTATTAATCTGTTAGAGCACAGAGAATGGAGCACGTGTGAATGGCAATGGAGTTTTGACACTATAATACTATACTATTTTGGCACGGATTTCCAAAACCACTTGGGAATACCTTTTCAGAGTCAATCATTCAAAGTGAGGGTAAGGGAGAATTCGAACAAGGTTTGAAGCCATTGAAGCGATGGTATGGATATTGTAAAGTTTGAATATATTATGATATTAACCCTTGCCCTTTTCTGATTGGTTATTGGAGTCACGATAAGGGAACGCACAAATTGACCTCGAAGATTTCAGAGTGTGAATGCATATATGCTATAAAGTTTAAATATGTGATAATATTAAAAACCTACTCTCTTATGATTGGTGGTCGGAGTTTTGAGATGAACACATGCGTTCCAAGCCCTAATTGATATAATATTTAATATGTATAATAAATTGATGCACATTTCTGAAACCCCTTAGAAGTTGACTCTTTTTGGAGTTGATATTGAGGAGTTCAGAGCACGACTCTGAAGAGCTTGGAGCCTGAGTCCAAAGGGTTCTTGGTATGACACCTTTATTATTGTAACATTGAAAAAAAATATGGCACGTGAAGGGTTTTTGAAATAAAATATAATATTAAATATATTTAGTTAATTTTCTTTCCCGGAATATATATGTGTGTGTGTGTGAATATTAACATGAGAAGTCTTAAGCCAAGTTCTTTGACTATTATGTTAAATAAGGATTTAAAGGCCTAAGTACATTACAGTCTAATTAATTATATTAGAACATAATATGGATTATGTTATAACATAATTAATTAGCTTATAAGATATTCATTACAAAAATGGTACTTAAGTGAACCTCTTGAACTCCAAAAGGATGGTATCTATAGGGAATACTCCTCGATACCATATCCGTCATAGTTAAACAAAGAGTGAGCCAAGAGAAGGTGCGAGCAATGATGTTTGTAGGCCCACATGGATTGAAGTTCCACCGTGGTAGGCTAGGCTAGTGCCACGTCAAGGCCTGATTATCACCACATCAGATGGCATGGGGAACGAGGTGTCACGTGGAAGTAAGAGAGACGTGCATATGTAAACCCAATAACTTGGGAAGGTTACAAATTCCATTCTAGATCTCTTTTTTGATCGAAATTATTGTTGTTGGAAAGATCTTGACAAGCAAAAGGAGATGAAGATATGAAGAAAAGGAAGTGAAATATTATAGAAAAAGAAAAACTTTCAATGCCCCATCTTTAAAAGATATAATTAGGGGTTAGGTGTGTGACATAGTGGTATCAAAATAGGCAAAAACACTTGGCCTCCTTGAGCTCACGAAAAATTCAAATAAATTTTTCTTAGAAAAATTTTAAGGGGGAGGGAACCCTACCCCACCCTATCTATTAGAGCATGATTCAAACATTAGGCATGGATGGGTCGGAGAAAAGTCATGAGACTATTTTACCAAGGCTAATATGAGAATGGTGAAAGTGTTTATTTCCGCAAGGATATTATCTACATAAGCTCCTTGAGGAGAAGGATTTCATATTGAAATTTTGTTAGGAATTTACTCAAACAAATTGAATCATGATGAATTGCAGTAGAAGAATCATATCATTGCTTTGGGGGAATGATAACCACTGCTATAGAAGTGGGATTATGTTGATAAGAACTAATAAAAATACTGGGATGCAAATGGAAAAAAACTTGTTATAGGGATGCTTGAGTCCAGGGAGGGAATGGACTAAACAAGTTTCAAGGATGCCTACAAATGTGGACTTAGGAAGCCTCTAGTAATTACAATTTCTACTTAAATAAGAGATTATTCCTTGTGAGTATAGTTCCTCGTGTCTATAGGCCTTATGGAAATATGTGAAGTCAGCTTACTTGACCTGTCATAGCTGAAAACCTGTTATTGGGATAATCCCCTTTTTGAAAAGTAGAAAAGAGTCCTATGGACTAAGAATACCCTCATGGAAGAAGTGAAGTGACATGAGCAAGTTCAAAATATCATGGATGTGCTAAGGGAGTGTATATCCCTATTAACTTAAGGGTGTGTCTATGCATGATAATGAAAGAGGAAAGCAAGTGAAATACGTCTGCATTGCATGCATGGGTAAAATTCTTGGTGCACAAGGATATGTTGGAATGAATATGGAAAAGATTGAGCATGCATTTAGACTTATTATATTTTTTCATTGGATGTAAAATATGGCGATTTAAAATATCATATGGTTAATGATTATATATTTATAACAGCATAAGTAAAATGTTGATGATATTGATTGTATATTACACTATGAGGATAAGGTAGAATGGTTAATGAAATGTTGATCCCAAATGCGGTAAAGGAAGTGTTGGGGCACTTCTAGATGACCAATGGGTCAGGTTGACATACAAAGGTGGATGGTAGCCATATAGGTATGGATTGGTATTCTCAAGTAGCAATGAGAGGGGAATATAGAAAAGGTTTTCCTTGATAATAAGGTATGTTGACCAAGAATGGTTTGAGGCATGAAGAGAATCTAGATTGGTTGTCTTGTTTCCTTGGACATTGTTTAAATTTCCCAGACTGTACTCATAGGTTGTGGAATTCTTTTATAACAATTGAGGCAAGAGTGTTTTATTGTTGGTTGTTGTCATGTAGAAAGGGAAACACAATGATGAATATGTCTACGAGACTTGCCACGTGAATCATTGCAAGCTCTCAATAGAGAGGGAAACATAGTGTTGAGTATTTCTATGAGACTTATCATAAAGATGGATGTAAGATCTCTGGGAGGAAGGATATGGAAGTTTAAATGTCCACATGTGTGAATGATATGGAAAAATGTGTAAGCGGTGAACTTGCATGTTGAATATTTATCTATGTTTGTATATTCCTGAGTGCATGGATTGAATGCATTATAAGGTTTCCTGGTATGTTGATTGATATTAAGACCAAATAGATATGAATGAATGATATAAAATGTGCAAGTGATGCAAATGTATGATGTATGAGTATATGTATACTAAAGGCATGATGTGATTGCATGAATAAATGAAATGTAAGACAAGAATTGCACTTTCCAGGATAGAATAAATACCATGGATGCATGGATGACTCTATTTTGAAGAGTCATGACTATTTTATTTTGAATAATAGCTTGAGGGGGATGTGTTCCATCTCCTCAGGAAAAGATAGTATAAATTGATGAAAGAATAAATGACAAGGGAATCTTTGTTGTCATGATAAAAGGTAACGTGATTATTCTTTTAAAGAGTGCATGTAAATAATTGTGAATAGTCATGAACAAATTAATTTTCAATAAATACGGAAATGAAACTAAAAAGCGTTCTTATGGTGGACACACAACGCATGCTAAAGAATGTGATTAAAGCATGGTGTGAATTCAAATTAATGGAATAAATGTGCATATGTGAATGCACAATCTAAATGCATAATAGAAATGCATGTTGATAAATATGTATGAAATATTGGGTAAGAATATGAAATGAAAAAGTTGAGGCTAACTCGAGGTTTAGGTCATCTCAGATAGTAATGGATATGCAATAAGGAAGTTACATGATGAAGAAGTCCCCTGCGGAGGAACTGTGTAAAGAATCTGTCAGAAGAACAAAGTCACAACCTTAATGATTGTTGAGAATTGGGTAGTGGGCTACAAGCCTATCTATATAAGAATCATGTATTACATTCTAAAACATAATGCATGAATGGAAGAATCACAAATGAGTGTTGACCATTTTGATGTCTAAATTGTAATGTGCAGAACGCACAAGTTCATAATTCATTGTGAACAAAATTCTTGTTGTTATAGCATGTTGATTTATCCGAGAAGGTTAAGGTGAAATTAACCAAGACTACTCAAGGAAAAGAGCAGGAATATTCCAGCAGGGAGTAGATTGCAGAAGAAAAGAAGGAGAAAATGAGGATTACTTTTCTCACTCTAAAACTATGAATTGCTTAATAGAGTTGTAAGCCTTAAATAACAGTTGTGGAAACAAGTACAAATGGTGAAAAGAAAATGAACAAACACGTATAAAATTGGTTAAATCCATGAATGAGTAAAGGAAGTGAGGCCTTGGGAATAGTTTAGTTAAACTAAAAATTCTAGACCGTGTAGAAGAAGTTGGAAAGAGGGAAGAATCCCTTAACTCATTTTCTTGTTGTTTATTGTGTTTCTCTAGGACGAGAAACTAATATGTTGATTGGTGTAGGATACCCAACAATTGAATTAGTTTCATGGTTGCACAAGTGAGCACCTTGAGGAGTAATGCAATGAAGCACATGTAGATATGCTACGAAATATCTGATAATTATTGCTGATTTAGATGCTACATAGGTGAATTTTGTTTAACATGACAGCTAATATAATTGTGACTATGATAATGCATGCATGTGTAGAAAAATATTTGAGTTGTTGAGGAAGACAATGTCCAACAATGAAAAACCTCAAGCAGAAGGGATATACAATAAGGTTGTTGTTGAAATATTGATGAAGGGACTATAGGAGA
>JASDQU011248697.1:0-25433 GCA_032191745.1 Picea mariana | reverse complement strand
AGCCTTTCTATCAAGAATCTCCTATTCTTCATCCTTCATGGCCGCTGGCTTCTTTGCTACTCCACTCAATGGTAGGAATAGATCCTTTTGATATAAATAGTCTTCCATCTGCATCTTCCATAACTGGTAGTTTTGGCCGTTAAATTTATCGACCCTAAACTTTCCATCTTCCGACATTGCTCCCACTCGAACCAGGAACCCTCTTTTCCTACGAGTTACCTTACGCTCTGATACCAGTTGTTAGAAAAACAGGACCGCAGAGCAATAAAATAAAACAAATGCAGAAACAAAACACAGAAGACACACAATACAAGAGAGACACAAATTTACATGGTTCACCCAATGTGGGCTATGTCCACCAGAGAAATTGCCAGGTCCTTCCTTTATTATTATCCACCAAATGAAGGGATACAACCTACAGCAAAACCCGCTGTAACTTCCTCTTCTTTCTCTCACAGTCTCCTCTCTCAGATTACAATATTCACCATCATCCATAGCCGCAATACATTTCTCTCATAAAAGAGCGTTGCCTTCTAGGGCAAAAACCCTAACATAATCTCTACCGTTACATCTGCGACCTTATAATGAACGGTCCAGATTTACAATGAAATTACAATATACTTTTACAAGGCAATTTTTGCTTCGGGGGCTTCGCCCCCGAACCCCCATCGAGGGACGCTACCCCCAAACCCCCGCTGGGGGCCCACTTGCCCCTAGACCCCCCAACCGGGGGGATAGGCCCCTCGGACCCCGCAGAGGGGGTACCCCCCCTCTGCACTCCCTCGCGTGGAAGAGTGTACATACTTCTGGGGTGTAAATACATCAAGGGGTATAAACACGGCTGAAAGCAAGGACCTCTGAATCAAGAAGATAATCAGGCTCCACAACCAACATTTTCTCCTCCTGGTTTAGCATTAGAAGGAGAAATCCTTGTCACTCCCCTCTCCCCTGAAGCTATACCTTGGCGCAGACCTCGGACCGCAAAAGATTTCACCACCCCTCCTCTTGTTACTGTTACTACACAGAGAGAAGCATCTGCCCATTCAGTTCCCTTAGCTCTCCCTCTGTATTCCCCATTGTTTCCATTTCCTCCAAGAAGTTCATTTCCGGTATCCCTTGTTCATACTCCTTCTCCTCTGAATTCTCCTCCACCTAATATTCCCATGGCAGGAGTTAATCCCCCCATGACCAGAATGGAATCCATAATAGCTGCTAGGTATGCTCCTCTTGTGTTACCACAGCCTCTCAACGCCCTTCCAGCAGATGGATACCTTAAGCAGCTACCCAAGTTCACAGGCGAAGGGGACATAGCTGCAGAAGAACACCTTGAAGCCTTTTACAGCTTCACAAATGATCATGTTATCATGCATGCAGACGTATGTATGATAATCTTTGTCCATAGCCTTGAAGGCGAAGCCAGAAAATGGTTTAGAGCCCTACCTCCTAGATCTATAGATGGGATTGAAGCTTTGGATAACACCTTCCAAAGACAATGGGGAGACAAAAAAGACTTCATGTATTACATGACAGAGTTTGGGTCCCTGAAGAGAAAAGAAGGAGAGTTTGTCTCTGACTTCTCTAAGAGATTCAATAAAATGTATAATAAAATCCCTGCTGAGATAAATCTGTTAGAAGCCTCTGCTAAGATCACTTATGCTAGCGCTTTTGATCCCGATTTCTGCCTACTGCTGAGGGAAAAAAGAGCCACTACTCTGGCTCACATACAGGATGCGGCTATGGAGGTAGAATCTAACATACTAGTTGTTGACCGACTCAGGGATAAGGCTGATAGAGATATATCTAAGAAAAGGCCTAAAGCCTCCCCATCCCATTCCTCTCCCCTTCCCCTACAGTCAGACGAGGTAACTAGAATGCTAAAATCGCTTTCGACTAGGATGGAAAGGTGGGAGTTAGAATGGAAGCCCATGTACATAAATCCCCAGAATGCTGATAATAGAGGTTTCAGGAAACCTAATAACAATGTGCCTTAGGATTTACCAAGGGAACAAAGGGGCAAAGACAAATAATATCAAAGTATTCAAACCCCCCTCCAAAATAACCTAGTTTCTCATGAGGAGGGAGAGGAGATAGATGAGCTTGACCTTGAAATTCACTATATTGAAGAAACTTCCCCTTTTCCCCATTTGACTTAGTTTGCATATGAAGAATCCCTTATGAAAATTCAAATCAATGAGTTAGGTAAAGGAGAAAAGGCCAATAACACCTCTAGCAGATACCCTCTCAGGTCAAAGAAGAAAGAAGGAAACTTTGACAGCCAAGATCAGCCCCTCATAGCAGAAAGGCCTACTAAATCTACAACAACCACTACTAAAGAAAAGAAAACTCAGAATGCTTTGCTGGCAGTCAAAGAACCTATCTCTGAGGTAAGGGAAGCTCTTAAGCCTTTTTCCTCCTTTAATTTTGAGCATGAAATTCAAAAGATCATAATTCCCGTCCCCCTCTCGGAGCTAGTTAAAAACGAAGACTTCAAAAGGTCCCTCTCCAAACTGCTACAATCTGAGTCCCCCCAGCCTTCCTCTGACTCATTGAACCTTCAAGATGAAAAGCCAGCAGTCATCCTAGGTCCCATGGTGAAAGACAAAGATGATTCATCCCCTCCCTTCTACACCTCCCTGAACATACATGATAAAGTGTTGCATAATTGCCTCATGGATTCAGGAGCTTCCCACAACCTTATGCCCAAAATAGTCATGGAAGAGTTGGGACTGGAAGTGACAAAGGCTTATCATGATTTGTACTCTTTTGATTCAAGGAGGGTTCAATGTCTTGGAGTCATCAAAGACTTAGTGGTCTCTTTATTTCAGCTGCCAATGAAGAGTGTGGTCATGGACATTGTGGTAGTTGATGTTCCCCCCAAGTTTGGCATGCTGTTGTCTAGGTCTTGGATTAAAAGACTTGGAAGAACATTACAGATGGATCTCACATATGCCACCATTCCAGTCTTTGGAGGGGAACACAGGAGGTTGTACAGAGAAGCTCAGCTAGCCTATATTGTCAGTGATGAAGCAAACCCCACCAATCATCCCATCTTTGCACTTGACACTGATTTGGGGTCTAGTTTGTTGCAGATCACTGAAACTCCTGATGCCCCTTTACAGATCAGAAAGCAGCCCATTCTTAATCAGGAGATACCTCTTTCGACCACCTCTGTTTGGAAGATGTTCTTCGACGGAGCTTCTTCTAGTATAGGCACTAGCGCTGGAGTAGTTTTCATATCGTCTTGTCAAGAGACCATGTCCCTGTCATACAAGCTGGAATTTGAAACCACCAACAATGTGGCAGAGTACGAAGCTCTTGTATGAGGGCTGCAAAAGAAATGGAAATAAGGGAGATGGCAGTGTTTGGAGATGTTTAATTGATATTCCAATAGGTCAGGAATGTTTATCGGGCCAAGCATCCTCGGCTCAGAAGTTACAGAAATAAGGTATGGGACTTGATTGATAATTTCTTCTCGACTTTCAACATTTCTTTTTTCCCAAGGGAGGATAATACTTCGGCCGATTCCTCATCTATCTCAGCTAGTCTGTTCAGGATCCCTCTGTCACAGAAGATCAAATATGGGGTTGAGATAAGATACATGCCATCCATCCCGGACAATGTAAAGCATTGGAAGGTATTCAAAGACGATCTTGAAATCGAAAAATTTCTTTAGTCTGTCGATGAGTTTTTTGCATTGCACATTGATCAAGACCCTGATCCTGAAGGAGACCCTCACTCTGAGGTATTCTTAAATAAAATTGTTAATCACCATATTGTTCAGTTGCCCAACAATCACATTCCAAGGGGACTAGTCCCTTTAGAAAGATTGTTCGATGGGAATGATGTGGTAGTAAAATATAAGATTTCAGGAGGAGATGTTGATACATCTGAGTGCAACATTGGCACACAAGAGGAGCCTAAGTTCGTCAAGTTGTCAAGTAGCCTGACCCAAGAACAGAGGATTGAATACACTGAATTATTAAGAAAATTTGTTGATGTGTTTGCATGGACCTATGAATACCTCAAGACATATGACACATCTGTCATTGAACACAAGATCCCACTGAAGGAAGAGGCTAAACCATTTAGGCAAAAGCTAAGACAAATAAATCCCGTGTTGCTGCCTGTCATGGAAAGAGAGGTGAAGAAGTTGTTAGATGCCCAAATCATCGTCCCCTTAAGATACTCTGAATGGGTGGCCAATTTGGTCCCGGTGAGGAAGAAAAGTGGAGAAATTAGACTCTGTGTTGATTTCAGGAACTTGAACAGGAGCTCAAAGAAAGACAATTATATCCCCTGCCCAACAAGGAGCACATATTGCAGAGGGTAACTGGTGCATCTAGGATATCCATGATTGATGGTTTCTTTGGTTATAACCAGATATCAGTCATGCCCAAGGACAGAGAAAAAATGGCCTTCACCACCCCTTGGGGCACATTCATGTATGCCAAAATGCCTTTTGGATTGATGAATGCAGGAGCAACATTTTAGCGAGCCATGGATATAGCCTTCAATGGGGAGATAGATTAGTTTGTGGTGATCTATTTGGATGACATCAAGGTCTTCTCTAGGTCAAACAAAGAGCACTGCTGTCACCTGAGAAAAGTTTTCTTGAAGTGTCGGAGGTTTGGCCTATCCTTAAACCCCAAGAAATCTTTGTTTTCTATGAAGGAGGGGAAGTTGTTAGGTCATATAGTATCAGCAAAAGGAGTAAGGATTGATCCCAGCAGGGTAGAGGCAATTCAGACCCTGTCACTTCCTCGATCTAGAAAGGAAGTTCAGGCTTTTTTAGGGAAGATTAACTTTCTGAGGAGGTTCGTTCAAATTTCGTTGAGATGGTGAAACACATCACAACCATGCTTAGGAAAGGAAATGAAGTTAAATGGACTGCTGAACCCAGGGAATGTTTTATCCAAATAAATAAGGCATTGATCGAGGCACCTGTGCTGATCAGTCCTGATTATTTTAAGGATTTCCTGATTTTTTCTTTTGCTTTTTTTGATACAGTAGCAGTGGTCTTATTGCAGAAAAATGAGGAAGGACAAGAACAACCCATCTCATTCTTTAGCAAGGCATTGAGAGATGCAGAAGTCCGGTATGAGATCATGGAGAAGCAGACCTATGCCTTGGTGAAAGCTCTCAAAGCTTTCAGAGTCTATGTCTTGCACTCAAGGGTTACTGCATACATTCCTTCAACCTCTGTGAAGGACATTCTTATAGAGCCTGACATAGATGGGAGAAGAGGTAAATGGATTGCCAAGATCCTGGAGTTTGATCTGGAGATTAAGCCCACCAAGTTGATAAAGGGGCAGAGTTTAGCCAAGTTGCTGGCTGAATCCAATTGCGAAGCCTTGGGGATTAGCTTCATCAACGCCTATTCAAAAAATTAGCAAGATGAGTCATCCAACAAGAGTTATCAGGGTGACTTATCACTAGCAGAATGCACCTGGTACAGAGATATTTTTTATTTTCTGCAAGAATTGAAGCCTCCAGATGGAATGGGAAAGAGAAAGGCAAGAGCTTTAAAGCTCAAGGCGGTCAGATATTGCCTCATTGACTGAGCTTTATACTGGAAAGACCCTCTAGGGGTATTTTTAAGGTGCCTGAATCCACAAGAAGCCTAGAAAGTTATGTTTGATTTCCATAGTGGCCTTTGTGGTGGTCATCATTTCTGGAAGACCACAGCTCACAAAATCCTCAAGGCTGGGTATTACTGGCCCACTTTATTCGCTGATGTCTGCAGAGGAATCAGAGCTTGCACCAAATGCCAAAAGTTCTCAGGAAAGCAGCAGATCAAATCTCTGCCACTAAAGCCTGTAGTAGTTTCGGCACCCTTTCAGCAGTGGGGATTGGACTTCATTGGAGAAATTCATCCTCCCTCAAGCAACCAACACAGATGGATCCTAGTTGAGGCTGTTTTTCCTACTCAACTCGTTTTACCTGTGGCGAAATTATTTTAGGACCTTGAAGGAGAGCCCGACCATATGTTCAGAAGGATTCATCAAATGGTGGAGGTGCAGTAGATCAGGGAGCAAGTAATGAACAGGGCCTACAATCATCAATAGAAGATAAAACAAGCCTTTGACAGGAAGATCAAGAAAAAGGATTTTGAGCTGGGTGATCTGGTGCTCAAGTGGGATGCACCCAGGTAGGATAGAGGCAAACACAATAAGTTTGATGCCCTCTGGATTGGGCCTTTCAAAATCTCTGAAGTATTCTCAAACAACACTTACAGGTTGTAGGATTTGGAAGGCAAAGAAGTTTTAATGGCCCAGTGAATGGGCATTTCTTGAAAAAATGTTTTTTTGAGCTAGAGACGGCTCCTCTATTTTTGTAAATATTGTTTTCTGTTTTCGTCTTAATAAATGACTCCATAGCCCAACAGTAAGGCACTGGAACTGCAAAAAAGTTCTTAGAGCATCACAGGGATGACTCTATCCCCCATGGAGCCTAATGTTAGCACCTAAACATGTAAGAGGGGTATTTTTCCTAAAAGGCACCCCCCATTGGCGAAAAGAGAGCAAGCGGAGGAGTAAAAACCCACTTATCCTAAGTTGGGGCGCAATTGCATATTTGGGTAAGCGACGAGCAGATCTGGGCACCCAGAATCTGCGCGCCCAGATTTGCGGTCAGGATTGGATTCCAGACCCCCTTCGCCATTCTACATTTAAGGCAGGGGAGGTCCGGAATTGTCCGCGCATCTCTCAACGGCCCAGATCAGAGTGCCCAGATCTGCGGTCAAGGTCGGATTATGTACCCCCCTTGCCATTCTACCTTTAACAAAGGGGGGGGGGGGTCTGAAATTGGCGGCTCTCGTCGGGCTCGGCATTGTCACGTCTCCAATATCCTCCACCTTCTACCGTACACCTTCCACTCAGTGCCATCCTGGCCCATCCCTTTTTCCCCTTTTTTCTCGTTTCCACCTGTCACTTCCTGCTAGGTTTTCTCTCCCTCATCCTCCGACTCATCTTTCCTCCTTCCTTCGGGCCCGCCACCTTGCGGCTTCCTTGTCATTTTCCCATGGCACTTTGCCTCGTCATCAGGTGCCACAACCCTCTTCACCCCTTCCACATGGCCCCTTTCCATCTCATCACCCACTCACCTCCTACCATGTGTCTCTCTTTCTCTCCCAATCGCCTTCATCTGTATGGTCGTCTCAACTCCTTATCCACTTGAGCCCCGCGTTCCATGTCACTTCCACGCATCCACTATTTCCAATTATGAGCCCCAGCCTTCACACTGGCCTCCACGTCTTATCCATCAGGCTGTTCAGTCGATCCAGGTGGCAGCGCGAGAAGACCCCCATGCCTCAAAAGTGCAGATTCAGCCGGGCCGTTCTCAATCTCAAGGAAGCAGTTATTGAGGTAGTTGGTGGTGGTTAGACATCGTCTCCGCCATAAATGGAAAGTCCGGCGACGAATTAAAATCACGTCGGTTCATCCACAGGACTGTCAGGAGTTTGATTGCGTCTGTCATAAGTGCACGATCGTTCAGAGACTGCATGTGCAGATTGCCAGTGGACATGCAAACGCAATGTTTTTAATACAGTGTCTCAATTTCGCTGTTGTGGTTTTTCTTTGAGTATATGTAGGCAATCTTGCCATTTTGTAATCTATTGATGGCAGAGCACAGCTCCCGATTGTAAAGCTTTAATTTAGCCTCTGGTTCTCTGGTTATAGAGGAACATTTGAGACTTCTTGTTTAATGGCAGTGAGCTTCTTCTTTTCCCTTTTTCTCTGAATCTAAGATCCCGGGCATGAATGATCCAGTCGGGTGTTGCATTGCTATATTATGTATTTTTGATTTTATCAGTTCTGCAATCTTCTTGGGTTCATTTTGAAGTTGTTCGGCTCTGAGAGGATCTCATAGCCGAGACTTTTCCTCTTTTGTGAAGGCTGCTGGAAGACCCGACGTCCAGAGCAGACTTTATTTCCCCTCTCTCTTCCCCGCTTACTCACCGCTATCATTATTACTGGCTTAAGTTACGTCAAGACCTAATGTGTCACTGTTGTTCCAACCCAGTTTTCTGAGTTAGAACGATACTGTTCTAAGTTTACTTCCATCCAATCACCCCTTTATAAACAAACGTGACATAAAACTGATGGGCGTCGGGCTCTGCTCCTGCTGCAATCCAAGAGTGACTTCCAACGCCAACACAAGGATGAAAACTACTTTATCTTAGACTGTTCTGCATATGTCACATTAGATCTCAATTTCAAGATATTTGTAACAATATCAAGCTTCTTAACATGTCAACTCATCAAAACTGTGGATATTTAATAAAGTTTATTTCCAATATTTTTCATCATAGAAATAAAATTCTAAAGCAAACCAATTAATTCCTTGTCATTTTTCTTAAGGCCGGACAAACCAATCTTGGTTTTAGTGGAGTGTGTGTGTGTGTGTGTGTGTGTGTGTGTGTGTGTGTGTGTGTGTGTGCACAAAGAATCCCTCTGATATTTCCCTACATTTCATGAATGGTACTGTTATGTACGAAATACTTAAAATATCACAATAAATCTGAAGTACACACTGTGTACACCAATGTGAGCGTAGAGCACAACTCTAAGATAGATAAGAGAGATAAGTTACACAATAACTCCTTAAATAATAGGAGAATTGCCTCCAAATACCCAAATACATTCATACTTAACCATTCACATGTCCTCAATAATGACTACATGACCTCTATATATATACCTATTCATACATTCCACATGTGGTCCATTTATTATTAGACCGACCCTATTACATATACATTTACACATTACATTACACACTACACATTTAACCCCATATATGCCCCCCCTTGGGCCCATATCATATACATTTAACCCCATATATGCCCCCATTGGGGTCATATCAGGTACCCAATGTAAACTAATTGACATTGATTATGACACATGACTCGATAAGTAGGAAAAAATTTCAGGGCTAAATTTTACCAATCGGTTAAATTTTCAAGATTTTTTTCCAAAAAAAGATTCACCATTTTCCTTTTTTATATATAATAATTAGCCCAAATTCAATAGTATAAAAGTATTTAACTCTTAAAATTTGCCAAAATTTTATAGAAACTATATAAACTCCCTAGAAATTTGAATATTTTTACAAAAATATGGCATAAATTGCATGTAAAGATGACAAGGTATAAATTGGTTCTCACATAGTTTCCTCCTAAGAGGTCACGCGTTCAAATCCAAAGGGGGGTAGGGTATGTATACCTCTGTAGACTTTAGCAGTCAAATCGCTGCATGGAGGGGGTCCCTTGTCCCACAAACAAGGGGTCTCATACACCAATTTGGTGTCTCGCTTGGTCGTGATCTTAAAATTAGATTATTATTATTATTATAGTAAATAAAGTAGAGACATGTTTGTTGTGGAAAATGGTGGCTTGCAGTGGCTAATTTGCAAGTTGGAAACTTGGAACTCCAAACTTCTAAATTGAAATGATATGTTCGAGCATCAGATGTTAGGGTTTCATGGAGCAATAATGTAAGACTCGAAACATGAAAATTAGAATAATATGCATGTGCATTGCAGGTTGGGGTTTTATTGAGCAAAAATGTGGAATCACTTCTTTTCCTTCTCTCTCAAGTTTGTCTTGTTTTCATTTGTTGTGTTCACTTCAATGCTTGTATTTTAGAAATTCCAACTTCAACTTAGGGAATGTGGTGTAGATTTTTGTCCTAAAATCATTTTCATATATGGGGATTGGATTCACTAATTTAGTGAGTTTAAAAATATACTAATTTAAAAATGCAAGATTTACTAAAAACAAACAATAATCATAACACAACCAAAAGTTTAAAAACAATTKCACTAAGAGAAGGATGAAAAAWTCAYGTGTTAGATGGAGATAACAATCATTGAGATATKTCAAATCCCTCTAGCGCAATTGGATTTTGAGGSTTTCATTCTATAAGGCTACCAAGGTTCTAAACTCGCAATAGTTGGGAGGAGACACCCAAAAAATTCTAGCCATGTAAAGGGTTGGTGTGGCCCAGACTGGTTGCGATCCCYAGGTGATTTGATGGCTTAGGTGCCCCTAGGTTGTAGTTTCTTAGACCACATGCTACTCCCATAGGTAACATACACACTAACAAACAAACAAAAAAACAATCATTGAAAAATAAATTGAGAATTGCTTACCACTACAAAATGAAATCATGGGTTGGAAAATGAATCTATATTCCTTTTCTATAGATGAACGATAGATCTTGAGCTCTTGGTCGTAGAAGGATAAAACTTAGTAATATAGAAACAATGATTATGACTAAACAAAGTTAAAAATCTCCATAGAAAAGCCAAAACTTCTATTAACATGTTGATACATTAAACATTGCAGCGAAATTTTGTAAATCTACAAAAATTCATAGAGGAGAAGTTAAATTTACCAAACAATATTGATGCTAACATTTTCAATAGTAACACCTCATAACCTATGATAATATATAGCCAACAATATTGATGCTAACATTTTCAAGTAGCAATACCTCTTAACCTAAAGTAATATAAGCATTTTCAAGTAACAATACCTCATAACCTATGCTAATATATAGCCAACAATATTGATGCTAGCATTTTCAGATAGCAATACCTGATAACCTATGGTAATATATAACCCTGAGAGATACAATAGTACTAAACATAGTTTAGTTGGAACCAACAATCTTGTGAGCTTATATCAAATGTAACAAATACTGAAAAGGTTGAAATAGCATTGTTCACTTGGAATCTTAATGCTAAGAAGTTGGACAACTGATTAGGGCTTTCAACTAGGTTGGTTGCGTTGGTTTCACTTGGTACATGTTGCTTAGGATTTTTGCTAATAATCATTTAATAGTAAAATAATATTGGTTTTGCTTTCACTTTTGATTTTGTGAACCGTGCGTTGGTGTGAAAACCATTTTGTGAAAGGCAAATAAGGTGAAAGGTGGGTTGGTGTGAAAACAATATTGTTTTGTGAAAGGCAAATTAGGTGAAAGGTGGGTTGGTGTGAAAACTATATTCCTAAAACAAAAAATCGTGCTGCACATTAAAAAAGAAAAATTATGAGATTTTTTCATGATTAATAGTTATGAGATTTTTTCATGATTAATAGTTAATTAAAATGTTGAAAAATATTAAAAATGTAATATGCAAAATAATAGATTAAAATAAAGTTTTATAATAATAAGATTTAGGTAATTTTGGTTTTAAGATTTTTCTTATAAATATACTATTTAAATAAGTTTAATGAATAAAAAAATGTGTTTTCTCTCTAAATGTACAAAGATAAAATATATATACTTTCTTATTAAACTTTTTAACAATTATATCAGTATAAAAAAACTATTAACAAAAAATAACTGTTATAAATTTTAAGACCTTGAAAAAACAAAAGCTTAAAAAATAAAACAACTTTGAAACTGGCAACCAGTAGTAGGAAACTAAAAGTACTGGGGCCATCCTATTTACTGAAAAAAAAGCAACACGCAGTTACATCCCAATCGATCTGACTCACTGAGTCCTTCAAATCATCTGACTCACCACATGTGAGAGCCAATCTGGATATACAGCTCAAAGCTGGCCTTCCTCGGTCTTGGAAGAAGCTGAAATTCAATGCAGATGATTGCAGGTATTCGTTTCACTTTTAGTTTACAGTTATATGTATTTCTGCATGCTGCAGGGACTCCGTTATTTAATAAATTTGACAGCCTTTTATTGAAGTCTCACTGTCTCAGTGATACGTATTTCTGCATCCCACAGGAACTCGATTATTTGATAAATTTGACAGCCTTTTCTTGAAGTCTGACTTGCTTTCTTTGGCTGTCACCCAGGAAGGATTGGAATTCCAGATCAATGTTACAATCAACTTTGATGTTTATAATCAATTTGTTAAACGTGTTACATATTTCCAAGCTGTTTAATGAAATATAGATGGAATTGTTGGCCTTATTTGATAATTAAATTATTTTGTAATTAGCTATTTACTTGTATTCTAGCAATATACAGTTTACTATGTAGCATTCAATATTGCCGCAGGTGGTATATATATTATTGGATATATCTTGATGTATATATCAAAATGATCAGATAATGTATATATCATCTCATCCTAACATTGAATGCTGTGTAACAGATTGCTTATTTTTGATACAGTCCTCTATCGACCATATTTGTTTAATAAAAGATCGATAGAAGGTTAGCTTTATTTGATAACTAAATTATTTTGTAATTAGCTATTTGCTTGTTTCAGTAAACTAGCAATATACAATCTGCTATGTAGCATTTAATATTGTTGCAGGTGATATATATATTATTGGATATATCTTGATGTATATATCAAAATGATCCTATAATATATATACCACCTCATCATAACATTGAATGCTGTGTAACAGACTGCTTATTATTAACCATCTCAATCGACCATATCTACACTCCACACATACCTGGGAAATTAATATCAATCCCCACACTTTGTCTAAATGGCCCTTTTGCCTTACATATATTCACCCAAGCTTGGCATTTGACGGCTTGTAGGACGTTTATCCTCTGCAAAACCATATTTGAAAAGTATACACAAAATTCAGACGTCCAGTGATTGGCATCAAATTTTTGATTTGACAGGTAAACATTCAGACGTCCAGTGATTGGCATCAAAATTTTGAATTGCATAGAGTACCTGTTATAAATTTAATTGCATAGGGTACCTGTTATAAATTATAGTAAGTACTTACAGGAAATAGTGTCAGCTCATTGCGGATTTGAATTGAATTAATTAAAATCCTGCATTTTCTGAATAGTCCTCCCCCACAGACAATGGGGTCGTGCAGATAAGGCTCTGTTTTCGGCATAATCTGTCTGTTAGGTGCGTGCTTTTCTTTTGCGGGGCTCTTTGTGTTTCTGTACTCTCATCTTTAATATCTCTGCTAAAGAAGCCATGGCCAGGGCGTCCTTAAACCCGATTCCGGTAGACTGCCATCCGTCATATTTTTCACCATCAGACCAAATTTTAAGCATATCCCTTTTTAGGTTTGGATTTCGGTTTATACAGGTCTTTCGTTTGGGTTTTCAGCACCAACTTGGTTTACTGCATTTTTCTCTGGTCATGGAACCCAATTTCTTTTATGTTACAGATAACTTTCAAGGAATGCAAATTATCATAAGGTGCCAGTAAAAATATCATAAACTATATTCAAAGATAAATAATAAATATTTGGAAGTAGTTTAAATATTTTATTTTTTATATTGTTTAAATTGGAAGTATACAGCTTGAGTGGGCTTAATGGTTAAGAATATGTGTTTCCTCCTAAGAGATCCAGTCAAATCGCTGAGCGGAGGGGGGTCCCTTGTCCCACAAACAAGGGGTCTCATACACCAATTTGGTGTGTTGGCTTGGCCGTGACCTTAAAAATAGATTATTATTATTACTATTTTTTAAAATATATAATCTCAACCATTTAAATATAAATTTTTCTATATTTTAAATTCAATTTTAAATAAAAACTAATAAAATATAAGGAAAAAAACAAAACATAGATCTCAATTTTGTAATCACTATATACCCATTTATAATAATCATTAACTAACTAGAAAACACCAAAACAATATTAATACTAATGTCCCCCGGCTTAAATCTTGCTAATGTATTTAATCTATCTACAAAGTTTCTAAAATCTATTAAACTTGCTTCCCCGTATAATTCAAACGCCAAAATGGCATTGTGGACGATCTAATTTTACAATCGGCCATCATCATGTTAGCTTCTGTCCAACATCTATGAGAGATAAAAATAATATGAATCGAGAAACATAAAAAAACGTTAAGTAAGTGTAATAAGAGTTGTTCACTGAAAGGTGAGTGAAGGGCGGGCAAGAGACAAACATAAATTTATGATGGTAGATTTTCTTATAATAATAAGACAAGATAATTTGACATTAAACATAAAATATAATTTTTTTTTGACATGAAAGATAATACAAATTTAAAATCACAAACATTTAAAAACAAATCACTATCATCAAATTTTTACTTTCACAACTAGTCAAATTTAATTTGAAATTCCCAACCTATATTCACCTGTACTCCAGAGATCCCTCCACGAAACGAATGATACTTACACTGACATACTCTACAAACTTTAAAGATAAACAAAGATCACTGGGGACCAAATTTTATCAGCAATAATATTATGTACTAAGTAGCAGTGTTATTAATGTTATGTACTCAGTAGCATGCACTAAGTAGCAGTGTTATTAATGTTATGTACTAGGTAGCATTGTTAATATTATCGGATAGGGATATAAACCATTGAATATGAAGTGATTTTTTATATACAATATTAGTTAAATTGTTGTCGAATTTACTCTGTTATAACCGTTATAAAGATTTATTGTATGGTTGACACAACTAATATTTTTTGTTGGAGTGGGTTAATTAGGAGTAATTTTTTTTCCAAGTTATTTTTCCATTTTAAATTTCAAACTAATTCAAAATTTTGATAGATTTTTTAAATATTTAGATTGGTTTAAAATAAAACAAAGTAAACATATTTACCATACATATTGTGCCAACTAAACATTAAAATGAGTCCAGCCAAGGAAGATCATTTTTTTTTTCTTTCTGTGCTGAAGAGAAAGGGGTAATGAGTATTTGAGTAAGGTTACGAGGTTGAAATAACTCTGCCAACATTTATATAAGATAAAACTATTATTTCATGATGTTGACTCTATTCACTATTTTGTTTTTAAAAAAATTGGTAGCAGTCAACATAAGTGAAAATGAGGTTTATTATAAAGAAAGTACTAAGCTTTTAATAAACGATTGATTTATTGTATAGTGTTTAATATTTCTCTGATATAAAGATATATATTTACATATTAAAAGAAAATATAAATATCAACAAAATACACTAAACAATGAATCAATAATTGATTTATTACATAATCCTTAATAATTTCTTTATAAAATAATATATGTACATAAAAATAAAAAGGGTCTAAACACCCACGCACGCATATATATTCATATTCATAGTTATCATGTAATGGACCCACTTACATGTGCGAAAGATAAATAGACCCACTTAGATTTAGATGAGTTTAATTTGTTTTGAATTATTTAGAATTTATTTTGAAATGCAATTTGGGAAATGTCGTAGAATGATTTGTGTACGCAAAAATTTATGGAGTAAATAGAATCATGTTGCTTATACTAAATATAAGCAGAAAAAATGTTTAAAAAAATTGAAAATAATGTAATTTGTTGTATGGTTTGTTTAAGTAGTGGATAATTTTAATTTTTTTTTTTTCATGAATTTTGTTTTCAAATTTAATAGGAATTTTGTCTAAATTTATAGGAATTTTTACCTTAATTGATAAGAATTTTGATATAGGAATTTGGCATTGAGGGGTTTTGGCCCATTTTAACATGATGTACCTTACTTAGCTTGGTCAAACCCTTAATTGATCATTGATAGGGCATCATAGTATATTATTCATTTCCTATACAACTTGAGCAGTAAATCCTTTGAAAACATTGTGATCCCTTTAAACCCCCAAAATGGCTAGTCCACAACCCATAAATGCATGTGCTTGTTGAGTCAACATAGTGGGTACATGTGGCTATGTTTTGAACCCTATCTCCATTAATACCAACCACTTATCCTTTCATAATTTCCGCCAAGATTACAAACTCTCATTAATGAAGGAGAATAACTCATATGGAAGCTAGTTCTAGATTGGAGTTCCATTGTTCATTTATATAAAGAAACCACGGGGTTGCATTTTACAACAAGATGAAAAATAACAAGGTTATGTTTTGGAAATTTCATTGGAAAGATAGAGAACCACCTTCACATCCTTCCATCATTGAGAGTTTCTTGCCCTTTTGCTTGCTTCTTTTGTTGGAATAGCTAGTTATACAAGTTCATCATATCTCTAAATCTTTTGGAGGAAACTATCTGACAATTGACTCGACGATCAACTAAGTGGTCTACTTAGCATTTAACTAGTTAGTCAGGATGACTAGTGTAGTCGATCACTGTGTAGGTTGAGGAAGAATTCAAGGAGTTTATTATGTGACCTAGAAAATCAAAGTGAACCTCGTCTTCCTTGCTTCAAGAGAGTTAAATATAGTTTGGTACTTGATCCGTAAACGAAAATCTTATAGCCTATCCGTCTCACCAACACATGACCCTTTCAACAACTGAAATTCTTTCTCTCTTTTAGATAACTGTATATACTCGACCAACCAAGTCAAGTCGACTAAATAAAGAGGGAGTCACGTCGAAGACCGAGTCAAGCACATGCAAGTTGGGTCAAAAAAGGAGTCAGAAAATGCAAGTCTATTCGAGTGAGTGAAAGCGCAGCCGACCAAATTTGAGTCGACTCAAAGTCTAGTAGACCAAGTCGGAGAAGACAAAAGTCGGGTCGATCAAGAAATCCAAACCGACGAAAAGAGACTCCAGTCGAAAGGTGGGAAGATTGGGTTGACTAGGAAGGATTGCTAGTCAAATGAAGAAGTGGGAGTCGACTAAGAAAGAACCCCGTCGGAAATGGGTCGACCCAAGGTTCAAATAAATAGTTGAAAGGAAAATTCGACGACCAATCGTGAAGGGGAAACTTGGGAAAGTTGAATTTAGCAACAAACAATTGAGGATAAAGTTTGAAGGGAAAATTTGATGACCCACGATGTATAAAATGTGATGACACCACTTCACTTTCCTTGCAATCTGTCCCTTGAGACTGGCACATTTCTTTTTGTCCTCTACAATTCATACCCTCCTTGTGCTGCAAAACTGTGTCTTCCTTCAACTCCTCAAGTCCATGAGGAGCAAGGTATTCAATAGTGGGAAGAACTTGATGCTCTTCCTCCTCATCCAACATGGAGGGTTCAAACAAACTCAAATTTTCCACGTTCACCATTGATCTGATCTGCATATAAGGTGGAAGTTTCAACCTAAAGACATTCTCATTCATTAGTTGTTTAATGATCTCAAATGGCCCATATATAAGGGGCTTGGGTTTCTTTATTGCTCCTTGCAGTCGTTCCTTATATAGATAGAGCCACACCTTGTCTCCAACATGGAATTTATGATCCTCCCTTGTTGATCATGCCTGTCTTTGTACAACTATTATCTCTTCTTGAGCTTCTCCTGAACCCTTAGATGTATATGCCTAATCTTATCCATGAATGTGCTTGCCTTTTCTTCTTCTCCTTGTAGTCCTGTTTCTTCCAAAACAAGTCTCAAAAGGAGACTTATTGGTGGAATAATGATGTGCTCTATTGTAAGAGTGTTGAATGTAGACTATCTATTTATCCCAAGTCTTTGAATGTCTATTATTGTAACCTCTCAACAATTTCACTAGTGTCTTGTTTACTACCTCAGTTTTTCCATCAATCTAAGGATGGAAGGAAGTGGAGTACTTCAACTTGGTATCCATTCTCTCCCAAAGCGCTATCCAAAATCTGCTCAAAAACTTGTTGTCCTGATCATATATGATGGAGGTTGGAAATCCAAAATGCACCCAGATATGGCTGAAAAATAGTTGAACTGCTTCTCATCCAAATATTGTCTTCTTACAGGGAATGAGCACACATATTTTGTTGAAGCGGTCTACCACAATGGTCTACCAAGATCAGTCTCTAGCTCAAAAGTTCATTGCAAATTTGGCATGGGTAACACTGGAGCATTGTTGATTTCATTCTTCAAGTCTTCAACTGCTCTTTGTTCTGTCTTACCCCAATGAAAGCTCTTTCCGTTGGCAGTTATGGCATGCAATGGTGTTTCTAATATGGAGAAGTTTACAATGAATTTCCTAAAATACTGAGTTTCTCCCATGAAACTCTTGACCTCTGTCACATTGGAAGGAATAGGCCATTCTATTAGGCCAAGGATGGAAGAAAAGTAACTCCACACTCTATGTGTATTGCATTAAGATGAATGGAGAATAAGTACAAAGAAAGTGGCTCATGGTATTTCATAACTAAAGACGCTTACTATAACCTACAACTCTTCATATTTACAATATTATTATAGTAACACAATCCCAAAGATTATTTTTCTAACATTCCTCCCCTTAATCCGAAGGGATGTGTGTGAGTCCAAGCATCATTCTAAAATTTTGAAAATTTTCTCTTCCAAGCACTTTGGTGAAGATGTCTATAATTTTCTCATTTGTGGAACAATGTCTCAAGTGAATAGTATTTGCCTCTACATGATATCAAATTAGGTGATACTTTGTGTTGATGTGCTTAGTTCAATCATGGAATATGGGATTCTTGGCCAACTTGATTGAAAAAGTATTGTCAACTAGAAGAGGAGTAGAATTCACTTGTTTCTCCTGCAAATCTTCAAGTATTTTCCTGATCCACACAATCTCCTTCATCACTTCTGCAACTGCCACATATTCTGCCTATGTTGTGGAATCTGTTGGAACTAATTGTTTTCATGATCTCTAGGAGACAATTGTTGATCCAAGACTCATGAAATAGATTGAAGTTGATACTCCAGTTTCCTTATCCCGAACAAAGTCTGAATCAAAATATCTGATTAGGATGAATTCATCTACCTTAGAGTACTTGAGTCCAAAATCTTGAGTTCCTTTCAAGTATTTTAGAACTCTTTATGCAGCAGACCAATGTCCTTCACAAGGATTTTGCATGAACCTGGAAAGAATCCCAACAACAAATGAAATGTCTAGTCTAGTGGTGGTAAGATAGATAAGACTTCCCACGAGTTGTCTATACTTGGTTGCATCCTCAAATTCATTCCCTTCTTTTGATGTGAGTTTCAAAGTTTGTTCCATTAGAGTAGAAATGGGATTGCACTCAACCATGCCAAACTTGTTCAAGAGTTCTCCAATGTATTTCTTCTAGGATATGAATATGTACCTGGGATTTTGAATCACTTCAATGCCCAAATAGTAATGAAGATGTCCCAAGTCTGTCATCTCGAAGCCTTTCTTCAAATCTTTCTTTATGGATGCAATGTAGCACTCATTGTTCCTTGTTATCAATAGATCATCTACATATACTACAATATATACAACTATTTTTACAACTTTCTTGACAAACAAAGTTGCATTGTCAAGATTGAAATGCTTGAAATTTAATTTCAGAAGATGCTTAGTTAACTTTTCATACCATACTCACGGTGCTTGTTTCAAGCCATATAAGGATTTGATGAGCTTGCATACCTTATGTTCTTGTCCCTTCACAACAAAGACTTATGGTTGAGAAATGAACACATTCTCTTTCAAGTCTTCATTCAAGAAAGCAATCTTCACATCCATTTGATGAATTTTCCATCCATTTTGTGCTTCCATGGAAAAAAGAGTACGGATGGTATCCCATTTTGTTGTGGGGGAAAAAGTCTCCTCATAATCAACACCTTATTTTTGTGAAAATTATTTTTCCATGAGCCTTTCTTTGTGCTTGTCAAGTGAGCCATCTAATCTGTACTAATTCTTGAATACCCACTTGCAGCTAATTGGTTTGGTTCCAAAAGGAGGATACACCAACTTCCATGTCCCATTATTGCTGAGAGAATTGTATTCCTTCTGCATGGCTTCGTTCCTTTCATAATGAGAAGCAACTTCTTTAGAGGAAGTTGGTTCAAGGTTAGTAGATAAATTCAAATCAAAGTCATATGAAACATCCATGCCATCTACATTACCTGGATTTGAATTATCTACATTACCTCCACCTTGTCTGGATGACATTATAGTTCTTGTCTTTCCGACATCATCAGGATAAAAAATTTCAAGTGTTTTTGTGAGCCATTTTTGTGGACCTTTATAAGATGGTCCAGGTTTCTCAGCTAATTGAGATGGTGTTGAGTTCTCATCAAACCTAATCTTTTCAATCCTCTCGATCACATCACCCAAATGATCTTTAGGTTATGATTAAGTAGAAAGAACTTCTTCATGAGGGGAAGATGGTGGTTCAAAAGTAGATTCTAGAGATTGACCTAAGATAGGGATCCCCCCTTCAATATGTGGAATCTCATCATCAAATTCATGATATGTCTTTACATGAGTGATTTTTTCCAGATGATCAAGTTGCCTCTCAACAATTTCATCTTTCTTAGAGTATTCAAGAAATATTACATCTCTGGAAAGAATGAATTTATTGTTTGTTTCATCGTAAAGATGATACGCCTTGGTGGAATTTGAGTACCCCAAGAAGATGCACTTCCTACTCCTTGCATCAAGCTTTCTTCTTTGCTCCTTAGGAATCAAGGCATAGCAGCTGGAACCAAAGACCCTGAGATGTCTCACTGAAGGAATGTGGCCATACCACATTTAATATGGACTCTTTTTTTTAGGAGCATGATATGGACACCTATTTTTGACATAAACTGCATATAGAACCACATCATCCCAAAACACCAATTTAACATTCTTGAAAAACATCATGGAACGAACCATATTTAGGAGTGTCATGTTCATTCGTTCAACCACATGGTTCTGTTGGGGATTGTATGGAACTGTGGTTTGATGTTTGATCCCATTTTGGAGAAGGTAGATTTCAAATTCATTGTATGTATATTCTCTTCCATTATCAGTGCAAAGATAGACAATACAAGACCGAGCTTCATTTTGAATCCATACATGAAAATGTTTAAAAGTTTCAAAAGCTTATGATTTATCTTTCAATGAGTACACCCAACACATTCTAGTGTAATCATCACTAAATGTCATGATATATTTGTTTCCATTTGCAGAAGGAACAGACATAGGGACGTACAAATTAGAATGAATAAATTAAAGTTTTCTACATGCTTTGGAAGTAGAATCATGAAAGGGTTGTTTGTTGTGTTTTCCAAGGATACAAGCATCACATTACTTCAATTTCCTAGGAATAATAGGAAAACCAGAAACAACATTCTTTCTCAACAAACAAAGACTTCCATAATTAATATGGCCAAAGCTATCATGCCACAAAAGACTAGATGGCATTGTACCTATCAACTTCAACTGTGGTGAATTGTCCTAGCAAGTCTAAGACTAGGGTAACAAATAAATTCAGGTTGAATTCCAAAGCCCTCTTTAATCCTTCTATTAAGAAGGAATATGTAATTGTTATAGATGATAACACAACAAAAAGTGCAGGGGATGAAAAATGACAGTCACCTACTATTTCTTCATACAAAGAAAATATCAAAATAAGAAGGGCATAAATCAATACAGACAATACTCAGTTTTTTCCGTGTTAGGTCTTTATCTTCAAGAGTATTTTATGAAACAATGGAGATGAATTATTTGAAACCAAAAGAGGTTTTTTTTGGGGAACGACCCCCTTCACAAAAACCTCTCTCGGGTTTTACACATCTATCACATTTTAAGAGGTTAAAATATATCTTTGAGGCCTATTTTTCAGATATTTCACAATAAATTATTTCCTATTTTAGTGACCAATTTTTGGTGAGGTTTCAAAGTAGATGGAGATGAATTTTTGGAAACCAAAAGAGGTTTTTGTTGGGAATGGGCCCCTTCACAAAAACCTCTCTCTGTTTTTACAAATATATCATAATTTTGGGATATACGAAGAGATATTTATACCCTATTTTTCAGAAATTTGCCAGATTTATTTTCCTAAAAAATCTCATGGACAACAGTTGATAAGCCACCTCATCAATTCAACCTGGAGATCACATATGATCTCCTCCTTGATTATTTTAAAAAAGATACTAAATATAGATGATGAAGTTTTCAGATCCTTTTTTTTGGATCTTGATGAATACGTATTCTTTCTATATAAACATGGTAGAAGGAGAAGTTATGTAAGGGGATGGGTTGGGAACCATTAGCCAATTTTGAAGAACACTCTATTGCAAAGACAACCATACATTTTAATTGGTACTAAATGCTAAAGGCAATCTGATGGTTAGATTTCTAATTCTTATCTATTTTTCTATATTTTTCCTATTTGAATGCATGTTAATCTTCTGCAATGCATATGATGTATCTTGTTTATAAGTAAGCCAGTGAAAAATTTACAGATTGTTTGTTCATAATCATATTTTCTTTCAAGTATTTTTCTCTTGTGTCTTGAATGATATTTAGGATCAACAGTTTCATGTGTGAGTGGACAAATTGAAAGCTTACATATTTCCCCTTTATATTGCTCTTGCCATCTGATCCATTACATTGACAACCATTTACTAAGCCATTGAGATATGTTTTTGCTCTTGCATGTTTGAGACCGATTTTTCACATTATCCTTAGCCCAAACTTCAACCAGTTCAAAACCTAAATGCAAAATTTACCCATAAAACCATTGCAAGAACTTGATGATGCCCTAGCTTGCCATCTCACATTCAAGTGCAACTTTAGGGACTAACTGTTGATATTATGGTAGCTTCGGGAGGTGTGAACCTCCATTGTGGCCTTTAACAATATTAGAATATTCCGGAAGAAAAAAAAAAAGTGAACATAACCCTAGAAGAGATGTCGGATGAGAGAGATAATTAATATGAATTAATTAATACCCAGAATGAGAAGTCGGCCCAGGCAGTCTGTCGAGATTACTATAAATATAGGGTGTCAGTCTTTCATTTGACACACTTCTCAGAATTGCAGACAGACACTTGTGCGCAATGTCGTGTGGTAGTCTTGTGTGCAAGTTCTGGAGAAGGTGTTGCCACCAATTTTGAAGTCTATTGCTTATGTCTTTTGGGTTGGACTCTCTAATCAACTTTGGTTACTTATTGCTTGGTGCATTATCCTTGCTTGGCTATTGGATTGCTACCAGGATTCTTCTCTCTGTCAAGGTCAAGGTGCTTGGAGGGTGGCTTCGGCCTATGGTTTGGTGACAATAATGAAATTGTCAATGGTAAAATGAGCACATTCTAACAGGTTATGGGCCCACACCTCCTTCATTCATTCTAACTGCTAGAAGGAAGGATATCCATTAGGATACTGAGCTCGCTGAAGAACTACTGCTAGGGTTTAATAGCAGGAGCAACTTCCAAGACATTGTCGCTAGGGTTACTACCAGGTGCAGTTGCAGAAACCCTAAAACCCAGATCCAACACCTTGTGATGGAGCATCTTGCTCAAGGAGAAGGTATTCAAGTGAGCCCTAGTCCAGCGCACCTCTTGGCACTCTCATAAGAAAGAAATGTCAAATTTGAAGTTTTGGATGAAGGCATGACCATTCACCAGTCAACCAAAGTCATGGGTGAAAAGACTAGTCATCTACACTATTCATTCTCACAGGAACGATTGAACATGACATGTGGATAATCGATAGTGGAACTTCTAGGAATATGATGGGAGATCAAGATAGACTCTCAAATCTAAATGAGAAGAATACATCATACAAGGTAGATCTTGGAGACAAAATTGCTTACCTAGTCGAAGGATTTGGACAAGCCTCCATCAAGTTGAAAACAGGTAACAATGTTCATTTGAACAATGTCTTATATGTACCTGGTTTAGAAAAGAATCTTGTATCCATATATTACTTAGAAGACAAAGGAAAAATAATAGATTTCGTAGATGGAAAAGTGTTATATTGGCATAAAGACTCCAACATAGAGAATGCTAGGGTTATTGGAACTCGTGAAGGAAATCTATATAGACTACTAGAACAAAATGAAGAATCTCTTGTACATGATGAATTCAATTCCAATGAACTTTGGCACAGAAGGTATGCTCATATTAACTATCAAGCATTACCTTTTCTCAAAAAGATGGTTGAAGGAATACCATAATTGCAATCTACACATGAAGGAATTTGCAAAGGATGTGCTCTTGGAAAGAATGTCAATAAACCATTTTCATGAAGCAACAATAGATCTAAAGAGATTCTATATCTAATACACTCAAATGTTTGCGATCCGATGCCAGTCAAATCTCTAGGAGGTTCTCTTTACTACATAATCTTCATATATGATTATTCAAGAAAGACTTGGTTATATCTTCTGAAGACAAAGGATGAAGTATTCAACAAGTTTCAGTAATTCAAAGCAGAGATAGAGAACCTCACGAACAAGAAAATCAAGACCTTAAGAATAGATAATGGAGGAGAATACACATTAAAGGAATTCGTTGCATTCTGTAAATTAGTAGGGATTAGGAGGGAGTTGATTGTTCCTCATAACTCTCAACAAAATGGTGTAGCATAAAGAAAGAACATATCTATTGAAGAAACCGTGAAGGGACTACTAAACGATCAAGGTTTATCCATGTTCTTATGGGGAGAATCTGTTAGAATATAGAAGATGGTGTGCTCATTTTACCATTGACGATACCTTCGTCACCCAACCATAGGTCGAAGCCTCCCTTCGAGCACCTTAACCTTGACCTGAGAATTCCTTCGGAAGCAAACCATAGGCTAGATAGCCAAACAAAGAGTAGCGCATCAAGCCCCAAGGATAGCACATCACAAAATACTGATCAGATGTTCCAAACCCTAGCCAAGAGATATTCAAGCCAATACTGAAACTAGCTGTTGCTGCACCTGCACCTGCAACCCTCCTCCAAACCTACGCACCAGACTGCAACTGCAGTGTGCACCAACTGGGAAACTGCAATTCTGAGATACTGTCAAATGAGAACTAGCGGCCTGTATTTATAGTAATCCTACCAGTTTGCTGGGGCCGATTTCTCCTTCTGGGTATGTGTCTGTTCAGTATATTATTATTAATTCTGGCCGACTTCTTCTCTTGGAGGATAATAGCCTAATATAAATTATCTTCTTGAGCCGACAAGGCTTCTAGGGTTATTAGCCAATTCATTAGTGTTTCTCTTGCTTCCCGGAGTCTTTTATTCTCATCAGGTTCACACGTGGGGGTAAATAGCTCCCACAACTACCATAATATTAACACTCCCTCCTAGCTAGAGAGGTATTTACAGGTAATGGTCTTGAGCACAAAACATACCATTTACCTGGTAGCATCAATATAGTCATCTAGACTATTTCATGACTAGATCATGAGCATCACCATCATCATCAGCTGCATCATCTCTCGAAACCATACTTCATCTGAGTAGTTAGATATGATGCTGGATAAGTCACTCTCACCATAGAGTGATACAAGAGGAGTAAAAGCTCTGAACTGTTTTCTGTCTGAAAATCTATGTTCATCATTCATCTGAATGATCATTATCTCCAATAATCTGTTGATAGTCTTCAAGGCAATTAGAAAAAGAATAGAGCACATCTGTGTCTATTCATAGTAGTACACAACTACAATCCAGTGGTTAACTACCACATCAAGTAACACACAAGTACTTGATCAACAATGTATAGTTGCGAATGGTGAAACATATTCACCACAGTAGTCCTCATCTACTGTCATATAGTCTTCATAACAAACATCTGAGAGCATCCTGCATAGAAACAATGTTATGATAAAAACTGTATCATCTGGGCCAATCTTTCACTCACGTCTGTGAGATCTGAAAGAATGTCTGCCACCACAGTAGTCTTCAT
>JASDQU011248696.1:0-21765 GCA_032191745.1 Picea mariana | reverse complement strand
TTTAGTCTTAGTGGTTTGTGTCTAGGGGTGTTTTCCACCCACCCAAGTTCAATTCTAGTAAGTGACATGTTAAGTTCTTAAATGAGCTTTCTACAAAAGGTAAAAAATATAAAACAAATTTATTTACAATCAAAATAAAATAAAATGTTCACTAAACTCACTATAAACTAAAATGCAAACTAAACCCACAAATTAAGAGGTTGAGCTAGTGAAACTTGATAAATGTACAATAAAAATAAAATAAAATAGATATACGGTTTAAGAGACTATATATAGTTTGAAGTGTTTATCTATAAAAGAGTGACAAGTATATTATTATTTTCCATTAAAATATTAAAAAATTAACTAAGCAAAAAGTCTATTTCACACATAGTAAGAATGCAACCTTTATATTAAAGAACTAAGAAAATATATTATTGGAAAGATAATACTAAAAATAAACATTAACTAAACAAGAATTCTATTTCACTCATAGTAAGAATACAACTTTTTATTAAATAATTAAGAAAATATATTATTGAAAGGAAAATATTAAAGATATATGTTTATATTTGGCTTCATTTTGTTTGGATTTGAGATTCAATTTTTAGTTGGTATATACTTGGACTTTGAGTGTGATACATATCTTTAATTATTTATAGGTTATGAGGTTATATATTGGTTTGGTTAATTCACAATAATTGTTTATCATTTTTTCCATATATATATGTGTGTGTGTGTGCACGCGTGTATTAATTGGGTTTAGTCTGAGTGGTTTGGGTTTAATTTGAGTGGTTTGCGCTGAAGGGTGCTTTCCACCCACCCAAGTTCAATTCCAGTAAGTGACATGTTGAGATCTTAAATGAGCAAGATATCTAAAAAGCCTTGGCTTTCTAAAACTTCATTGTATTTGGTTATTTAATTATAGAATTTACAAATTAGAGGACATAAATTCACTTGGTCAATTCACAATTTTTGTTTATTATAATTTATTTTTTTCCTTCATTCAATAATCAGAAACTAAAAGAGATTCAAGTTCCATTAATTGTTTTGTTTAAGGGATTGGCTTCCTTTCATTATTTGACCTCTTCATTTATGCATCCTCCCCCCTTATAAATGCATAATAATGCAATGAATCACATTGATAAGGGGATGTTTACCAATTCAGTGTAATATTTGTGTCTATATTTCCATGCTTAAAGGGTTCCATGGAATCCTTCAGTGTAGCTAGTTACTTATTCTCCTAGCTAGAATTTTTAGGTGTCATGCTATCATTGTTTAATACTAAGTCATTCCATCAAGTGCATGAGCTTCAATATTAATTCACTTGGAATTGTTCAAAACTAAGTCCTTCCATCAAGTGCATGAGCTTCCATGCTAATTCACTACCTTGTTTTACTCCACCTACCCCTTAGTTCAATAATTTTAGATTTGATTTCTAATCCCAATAATTAGCTTTCAAATTGAGAATTTTTTATATAAATTCCCTCAAATATATAAAAAAGTGTAATTACATAATACCCAATATGACCCTTATCTCCTTGGCTTGGTGATTTTTCATTCTCCTAATTTTTATCTCAACAATAATCCTTATCTTTCATAAATAAAGCCACTAAATGTTTTTTTGTCAAAACATAATTTATAGTGAAAAAAATGTATTCATAATCCAATGACTCTCTCTGATTCTCATTGTAAAAAATAATTATTCTCATTGTAAAAAATAATTATTTGAAGAAGCCGTTTATTTCAATCTACAAAATACAAATTTTATCCATAATGGAACCTTTAACAATTACTTTTACAACATTGGCATTTAGATTGCATGTACCAATCTCCATTATTTATAGAATGCATTATCATTTGGTCTACTTATTATGGAATTCATGGAAATTTCCAAGAATTTTTATAAATTAACAGTGATTCTACATTATGAAGATTTGTTAATTTTTTTATTCATAAAGCATATTGCTACACTCAAATCAGATCAAAAATTGTCTACATGAATTGACAACATCAAACTTAAACAAGATGCATCCTTTCTTTTAACATGGACCAATTTGATTAGTGATAACACCTCCAAATAATAAATATTTTAGGATGCTTATAAAATAGACATATTCTTTATGAAAAATTTTAATAGGAAACCCTAAGACTAAAAAGGAGATGTCTTTACATATTGTTATAAATTCTAGATCCTAAGACTAAAAAGTAACTTCCTTTACATATTGTTATAAATTCTAGATCTTAAGGATAGTAAACTTATGACACATTGACTATTAATTCCTCTCATTCAAATGGTTTTCCATTGTGTGCCTTACTTATACTTTTCCATTCGTTTGAAGAAGATTGAGAAAAATGATGTATGCGCATTATTCTTTCTCTGTGTTTTTGTCAAACCTTGTAGGACAATTTCCCATACATTGAGAAAGGCCCCTTCATGTCACGGAGTCCATTGGAAGCCACATTGTTGGAATGTTGTTAGGTGCCAACAATGACAAAGTTGGGAAAGACATGTCATTTCGTTTATAATATATCAAAGACATCTACATCATAAACTTTTGATAAGGGGATGTTAGACAAGTATGTGCATATTATTATTGATCTATCTCCCACCCATTGATAGTGTGGGATTATTAACTTTAAAACGAAGAATTCAAGATTAATTCATGGACTTACAAACTATAATGAGGATTGTCAAACTTAAAACTAGGTCAACCTTAGATTATTAACTTTAAAACCAAGAAATTAAGATTAATTCATGGATTTACAAAGTTACCATAATAATTTACTCAAATTATGATAAAAATAAATTTCAATCAAAGATATAAACAAATATCAATAATTAAATCATTAACATAAATATTATGTGGGATACTAGACAATTAGTAGAAAAAAAAGACCACAACAAAAAAAAGAAAAGTACAAATGTATTTTTTCAGTCTTAGATTATTAATTTTAAAACCAAGAAATTAAAAATAATTCATAGATTTACAAAATTACCATAATAATTTACTCATGATAAAAATAAATTTCAATCAAAAATATAAACACATATCAATAATTAAATCATTAACATAAATATTATATGGGATACCAAACAATGAGTAGAAAAAAAAAAAACTACAACAAAAATAAAATAAAGTACAAGTATATTTTTCATATAATTATCATTTACTTCCTTCGCACTCCACTAATTGAGCCTTCCCTGAGCCTTCACATGTACCGTACCTCACACTTAGAGGGGTGAGAAATCATACAAGAAGATGTGAGTGATATCACTAAAAGGGGGTGATCCACAAAGGAATAAAATTCCTTAAAAGAAAGAAACAACTATCTCCAACTTGACCTCCTTATTTTATAAGTGTAGGAAAAGTTGATTAAGTCAACTATGATCTAGGTAAAGGGATAATTGATGTGGTCAAAACTGATCCTCCTTTTATGTTTAGGTGGGTTTTTGATATCCAGCAATATTTCATTATTTGACCTTGAATTTTGGGTAGCCTCCTGTGTATACTTTATCTTTAGGTTAATATAAGTGTAGGAAAAGTTGATTAAGTCAACTATGATCCAGGTAAAGGGATCAATTGATATAGTCAAAACTGATCCTCCTTTTATGTTTAGGTCGGTTTTTCATATCCAACAATATTTCTTTATTTGACCTTGAATTTCGGGTATCCTCTTGTGTATAATTTATCCTTAGGTTAATGGTTAATAGGTGGTCCGTTTATGTTTAGTTGGGTTTTTGATATCCAACAATATTTCATTATTTGACCTGGAATTTCGGGTATCCTCTTGTGTATACTTTATCTTAGGTTAATATAAGTCGAAAATATAATTGTTGATTGTGTGGGCTTCAATTCTCTATGTCATCTTGACCACCTCATCAAGATTAGGATTAGCTAAATCTTTCTTCTTATTGTTTTCTCTTTACATGTCATCATCATTATTCTATCATTCTTACTTGTAGCTTTATCTGTTATTAGAATCTTCTTTCTATGTCGTTGTCTTTAATCCTCATCTCTCATATTACTTATCATATGTTTATTTTTCGTAATTATTATACCCTTTCCTTAGTTTCTATCTTTGCAGTCTTTCGAGCTTTGTTCATCTTGGTCCTTTTCCAGAATTAATGTTGCTACTTCTTTGTGTTCAACATTTCTCTCATTGATTTTCTTTTGCTTATAAAATATTTCTATTAGTTTTCCTTTGTGGGAAACTATTATTGGTTTTCATTCTTCAAAAAATTCTTTTTCTTGGGGTTTTATTGTTCTGAGATTTTTTATTTTGTTTTCTTTGATCAAAAATTTATTTTATTGATTTGCCTTGTTAAAATACTACTTCTTCTAGTTTTTTTTGTTTGTAGACTTTTTCTACTCATTTTCATTGTTTAGAAACTTCTTCTAATGGTCTCCCTTGTTCAAATACTTTTTCTTTTATTTTTTCTTTAAAGGGAATTTCTTCTCCTAGATTATATCTTAGTGTGTTGTGTTTCTTTTAGATTGAGCCTTGTCTCTTAGTCTTTGGATTGATTTTTTCTGTTTCTTGCTAGTCTATGACACTTGTTATCCAACATCTTCTTGTCTTTCTTTCATAACTTCTTCAACATAATTACCAATTTGATGAGAACTCTCCAAATTTCTCATTTTTTTAGCAGTCACATTTAGTGGTTATCTTTATCCTTGTTTCAAAAAGTGGTGCCACTAATATCACCATTTTTTTTGGCATTAAAACTACAACCTTTTACAACCATTTCCTTTAATGTTTCCAACAAAAACCTTAAAATTAACCCATGAATCAAAAATTGGTGCTAACACTAGCACCTTTTTTTCAAAGAGAAAATTACAACTTCTTCAAAATCATGGTCTTGACAACTAGTACCGTGACAACCAATATATTTAAATCAACCTATGAATAGAAAAGAGGTTCTACCACTAACACTCTCTTTTAGGCTTACAAATATAATATTTTTGAAACCATGGCCTACAATGTTGGTACTATTGCATTAAAAATTGCTCTATGTGCCCCTGCTCCTCCCTCACTTTTCCCTTAAAAAAATTATAAAAAAAAAAACACAAACTTACAGAAAATAATAATAATATAAAACAAACTAAAAAAGAAGGGTGGAGGGTGATTATGAGAATTTGATAAATAAATAAATAATGCAAAAAGAAAATAAAATACCCGTGGCCCCAAAGGAGGAGGGGGGAGGGTGATTATGGGAATCACCCTCCCCCGTCCCTATTTGGAGTAATTAGTGATTTTGAGAATCTCCCCCATTCCCCCCATGAGGAGGGTGACTCTTAGAATTATCCTCCCCCTTTGAGGTGGTTGGTGATTCTGAGAATCTACAACCCCCCCCATTTGGGGTGATTGGTAATTTTGGGAATCCCCCCTTCATTCCCCCTACAAGGAGGGTGACTCTTAGAGTCACCTTCCCCCTCCCTCTTTTGAGGTGGTGGGTGATTCTAAGAATCTACCCACACCCCTCCCCCCATCCCCAATCACCACCATTTAACTTACTTATTTATTTATTTTAAATTTAATTTTTAAAAATCAGTTTTATTCTTTATAATTCATTTTTACATTTTTTTAATTTCATTTATTTTCATTTTTAAATTCATTTTACATTTTTTAATATTTACGCTTTTTTTTGTTTTTTTGTTTTTTTTAAAGGGGGGTTGAGGGAGGAGTTGGGGTGGGTAGGGAAATTTTGTTTTCAACAATACAAGTATTTTAGACCATGGTTTCAATAAGGTTGTCATTTTAAGTTCAAGAAAAAAAGGGTGTTACTACTAATACATGTTTTCGATTCAAGGGTTAATTTTAATATTTCGGTTGCAACAGTACTAGTTGTAAGGCCATGGTTTCAAACAAGTTGTAATTTTAACCCTAAAAAAAGGTTGTTATTTCTAGTACCACTTTTCGATTTCGGGTTGATTTTAAGATTTTGGTTGCAATGGCATTAGTTATTAATACATGGTTTAAAAAATAACCCCTAGAAAAAGAAAGGGTGCTACTGATAGGACCATTTTTCAATTAAAGTGTTGATTTTAAAGTTTTTGTTACCAACATTATGGATCATGGTTGCAAGATGTTGTAATTTTAAGCATGCAAAAAAAAATTGCTATTGGTAGCACCATTTTTTGATTCAAGGGTTGATTTTGATGTTTTTAACAAAAAAATATGGGTTTCTAGGGATAGATTTCTCGTTTGGAAGTCACGACTCTCATTAGGTTGGAAACTTTGCTCTCAATCATTTCTTTAATAACCCTCCTTTTTGGAAGGATGTTTTTATATCTGTATGCTATGTTTTATTACATGAGTGTTATGAGTCTAATTTCTAGTGCTTAGAAATACTCTTCATCCTTTTGGCTTTTTTAGTGATAACCTTATATGGATAAAAATTCACCCATCTTCTCAAAATTCCTAATATTGTTGGCTCTTTCATATGCTCTTCTAATTGTAGTGTATTGTGTGGCCTATGGAAATTTTCCCATCATAACCCTATCTAGAAGATGCTCTATCTCTCGATGTTATGTTATTGGAGGATCCTTAGGAAAAGTCTTTGGCCCTTGGTATTCTTTCTAAGATAACCCTATAGGGAAGTTACTTTGGTGTTTTTCATTGGAATGTTTATTATCGAATCCTTTTTTGGATGTTTGTAATCTTTTTGTTATCAACAATCCTTCATTCCCACCATCTTTTCTAAGGGCCCTTTTCAGGTTCCTCTCTTTTCTTTGTCTTATGTTCAGAGAATCTAACTTATGATCGCCTATGGAGGTGATCAGAACACAATCACCAATTTTTTTCATCCAATTTTTTTTGTTCACTTGCTCTAAATTATGATAATACGTTTATTGAGCCACTACAATCAAAACCCATCAGTTGGATTTCTCACTCTAACCCTTAAGTTGTTGCATAGTGTACTTGTCCATCCAACTCTCATCATTGTTAGGACCTTTGGTTTATATCCTTATCCATTTTTTTACTTCAACTTCTTCCTTTGATTTCATTGTTTTTCTTGAACATATTGAGGCTAGGATAGAGAGGAACATTCATCCTTGTTTGCTTGAATTCCTTCCAATATTTTTGTTAATATCCACAACCCTTATTGGTTTCATATTTCTTATGGGTTCTCTCTGATTATTATATTATTGTAGAATCCAAATACTTGGACGAAAAGTGTGTGTCAACCAAGATATTTTTTATTATTCAATCCATTGAAAAGTTTGGTTGCTTGCTCTGAATGTTATGCTCCTACATAAAATAACTCGACAAAAATCAGTTAGAGTTCTCCATGGAATTATAAATCTCTCATATGACCCTTAGCTAATGTATTAGATGCTACACAAGATGTCCCATGTATGTAGTACATTGTAGATCATCCAACCTTGCTACCTATCATAGGCTTCATTCAATGATTCAGCCTTGTAATGTGTATCTTGATTAATTGTTCCTTGAGACTTCACCTTAATTGTCCTTCATTTAATGCCCATTTGGAACGTCACTTGATAATACATACAATCACTTTTAAAGTGTTGTCAAATGGATCTTCTAGACTTGACATTCAATGATGACCATGTAAGTTTTCGATCATGAGTTACCTTCCATTTTGAAGCCACGTACAATTCCCTATGTCGTTGTTGGTTACTCGCTTCCCTTCTCGGGTTGTCTAAGTTATTGACCCAGGGTTCATGTCATTCAAGGTTCCAACAAAGCCTCTAAAACTATTGACCCTCCTGGTAAACCAGAAGGCAACACAACGCCCAGAAAGCGTTGCACAGTCTCACCCGAGATAGATTTAAATGGGTGGCTGTAAGACTCAGGTGTTTACAGCCTAGGACAGAGTAGGGGATAGGGGCTCCTCGAATAAGGTCAGATACTGTGAGCTGTAAGGGAGAGTAATTATTCCTTGGATTCGCATATGAATATCCCACAGTTTAATTAAAGTTAAGTATAAGAAGATTCATAACAATGTATTAACTCATTCATCAAGTTTAACCATCAATTGTTGAAAGAAATAAGAATCATGCATACATTTAACACGTTACATGAGAGTTACCGTGGTTCACCCCCTCTTGGGCTATGTCCACAAATATTTGGCTCTTGGCTCTTGTATTATGATAGTTCGGCATTTTCGGCGCCTCACGCTTACAATTCTCCACAAAACTGGGTAAGATCTATGTGAGGTGAACTAGATCGCACTAGGCTCCATGGCCTGCAGTCTAATCCTCAGATCTACCTCTTCTTGGGTCTCCTTTGCTCAACATCTTACAAAATCAATTCGTACCATTTAGAACATTACAGAGAATCGCTAACTACTAACAAACAACCCTATATGATACTTTCGTATTTATATTTATACATTTCGGGCTCTTCAACCTTTTACAGATTATTACAAAACCCCTAACCCTTCTTATGTTAGGTCTTTCTCCCATACGTGTGCTCCTCCTCCTCCAGCTGTCGCTTTCCTTTGTGCACGCTTTCTTGCATGTGCGTGTGCTTCTCTTCTGCCAGTTGTTACTTTAGTTTTCTGCACGCTTTCTTTCCCACGGTCATTCTTCTTTCCTCTTTGGCCTGGTGCCAATAGGCCCCCAACACTGACATGTGACTTGTCCCGAGTCACCTATTTTCTTTGTGCTTCCTCAATCTCCTTGGTGATCATCTGGATCTGTTCCTGCAACTTTGCTACTTTTGTTAGTGCCTGTGCAGTTTTCTCCTTGCTGGTGTCGATTTTCTGAGCTACCAATTCCTTGCTCATTAGTCCTGCGCATTTTAGTTGAGTCTCTGTTGTCTGGTTTCTGGATTCTTCTACCTGCGCAAGTACTTCTTCTACTCGTTCCTGCAACAGTTCTATTTGAGCCTGATGCTCCTGTTTCTGTGTTTGCGCAGTGATAAGTTCTGCCTGTATCTTCTTTAGCTCTTGCATTCCCTTGAATTGTTCTGGGATTGGTATGGTCTTCTGTCGCTGCTTGAGTTCTTGGATCATTGCATTGATCCTCTCCTCCTCCTTGTCCCAGTGTTGGACTTGTGGATCCTCTTCCAGCCTTGTCCATAGTTGTGTTGCTTTATCAAGCAAGTTGGTTTTCATGCTGACCTATTTTTCTAACTCCTGCAGATGCATTGTTGCTTCCTGCTTCCTTTGATCCTTCATTGTTGGTGGAATTGTTGGTCTAATCTAACCGCGGAGAGTCTCGATCTCCTTTTGATACTGATCAATTTCCTGCATAATATGCTCGATCTTCTTTGCGGTTAGGAGTTCATTTCCTTGCGCAGTATTTGGAAGTTTCCCAAAAAATTCTTCCACTCTACTTTCCAGCTCGTTTCTGCGTTCTTTCTCCTCCTTGGTTTCTGATTGGGCTTGTGTGCAACCTGTTTCCAGTGCTTACCACTTCTTTGTTGCTTATTGTAGCTCGACTAAGTTTTTATGTGTTCAAGCCTGCATCTCGTGGTCGACAATAACCTGTAGTTTGTGTAATTATTTTTATGGCATCTGTTTCAATACCAATTGGATATGATCCAAATCCTTCAGTGGTGTCTGTCCCACAATTTCATCCATTCACAGCATGCTAGGCTTTATGTAGAGCATGGAATGTGCATGTGGTATCGGAAGAACTGGGTCGCGTTCTTCTACCTCCACCCTTTCTGTGGTCTGTGTGGTCGATGGCTCTGTGCCTCTACTGCTACTCGTGATCTGGGCTTCCCTGAATTTCTTAAGGAGTTGTCCCATTTCTGTTAGTTCCTTCTGCAGTTTATCCCTGTGGTGGACGACATGATCGAAATCTTCTGTAAGGCAGTCTTGGACCATCCTAGCAATCATCTCTCCATAATCCTCCATGATTGTGTAATTCGGTGGTGGTCGTTGTGCCTTCATTTTATTGCGTGCACCTGCGTCCTGTACCGTTGGTCTCTTAGCCCCTCCTGGTTCCTGTGTGATGGGGTTCGATGTGGTTTCCTGTGCTCCCTCAGCCGGTTTCCTCTGTTCATTGGTCGGTTGGGTGGTTTCTATCCTCCCCTTCTAGGTCCCTGGCTGCTCTGATCTGTCGTCTGCCTGAGTTGACTTGAGTTGGGCCGTTCTTCATCTCTTGGGTACTGGGATTTGTGGAGGTTATGTCTCCACTTGCACAGCCCCTCCTTCTGTTGTTTGTGATGGTACTCCTATGGGTATAGTTGGGATCCTCCATTCATCAAGCCATTCGCTGATGATCATGTCGATATCACCCTCGGTGACACAATAGCGCATCTTTAGCCACTATTTATCCAGGTCCTGCCTTGGTTGTATCCACATGGCTTGTTGTCTAGCCCAAAAATTAGCGATGTCCCCGTATCGTGCGACAACCTTTGGTGTTATTCTCCATGCTCGGTTGATGGCTTCCTGTATCTCCCGTAGGTACACTTCGAATACAATTTCATTCTCCTTCTTTTGCTTGGCTAGTGGCCCAGATCTCAGGAAGCGATATCTTTCTCCTCCTAGTTGTGGTGTGGTAGCAAATATGATGTATTCTAGTTCTCTCCATCCCATGAAAGCTATGAGAGTGATCAGCCATGAGTAATGAAGTTCCGTACCTGTGTCCTGCACGTCTTTGCAGTCTATTTGGAACAAGTTTGATAGGTATGGTGCCCAACTCATGAAGGTGCCTTCTGCTCACTGAGCTGCAACAACAATGACTCATGTCGGTACTTCGTCTTTGCGGCATTTCCGTAGAAGTTTGCAGGCTAAGATCTTTGCTCCCAATTGTGTCATGGCATTGTTGATCCATTTAGTTATAATGCCTCTTGTTCCCTTGTCAGTGTCGTATTTATTTTTCATCTCTTTTGCCAATTCTTTTTCCTTGGACTTATCGTTCAGAATCAACGTGGGATCCATACCCCTGGTGGGTAGGCATGTTATCTGCATGATAAGTTCGACCGTTATGTGGACAGGTTTGTCCAGCCATATATCCCCTCCATGCGTAATTGCTAATAGTTGTTTGATGCATGTTGTCACATATTGGCCTCTGCCAAAGTGTGGTATCTTCAACAACCCTAGAATTATTGTTCTGTCCATTCCAGTGACCCACTAGTGTGGTTGAGTGATGGATTCTCTGTGTTGGTTCATGTCTATTTTCTGCATAAAAACCTGCGGTGCAAGCTCTAGATATTTGGTGTCATATGCTATGTCATGGTCGAAATACTTGAGCGTCCCGATGTGACCTAATAGCTGTGGGTCCACCTGTACTCCCTCTGGTATGTGAGGTAGCACAATCTCTACAGCCGGTTTCTTTCGAGGTGAGCTTGGTATCTGAATTCGATCTTCCTGTCGCGATGGTTGGCTTGAGGTTTCAGCAGCTTTCGGTTGCTCCTTTGCCATCCATTTTTCCCAAGATGTGGCCATTTCACCCATTGGCTCGGCTGAAAAAGAATTTGGGATGGGTCTTTATGGGACGTCTGGTTGCACTTCTGCTTCCGGTTTTTGTGCACTTTTAGCTCCTACGGCTGCTTCAGCATTTTCTGGTGGTATTTCCTGGTGGGTTTATTCTTCTTTGTTCTGGGCCTCATGTGTTGCTGCTAGTGTATCCTACTCCATGGCCTTTGTTTGTGGTTTCGGGGCCTCCTCAAGTATGGGTGTAGACTCTACTGGAATTTCCTCTAGCGACGGGATTTCGTCAATATCGACGATTTATGGGGACTGTTGTTTGCTTTCTTCCGGTGGTCCTTGCGACCTTGTCTAAGCCCTGGTTGATCTAGCTATATGGCCTAGTTTTGCAAGCTTTGGTGGTGCCATAATGGTGTCTGTCGAACATTTGCGGGGTTTGAATGGATTTGGTGAGCTTTGTGGTTTCACTCTATTCGTTCTTGCTGCTATTCCTCTTTTCCTGTTCTCCTTCTGTGAATAGACTAACTGTTGTTGTGCTCATGTGTTGTATGGGATCGTCATGAATCTTGTTGAGGAAGCTTCCTCCATCATGCGATTAATGCACCATAACTGTAGGTTCAATGCATTTGTGGCAGTTTCGTACTTGCCATTATGCCTACTCTGTTGTCTTCGGTTGGCACGTTTAATGTGGTATCCCATCAGTCCTTGCCTTGCTTTAACTCTGCTGCTTGTTGTCCTGTTAGCCATCTTTTGCTGATCTTTCCCGCATGTTTCCTTTTTCAATATGGTCATTATCTTTTCCCTTGCTGGCTTCATGTTTCATATGCGGCTTGTCCATCATGCAATTTTTTTTTTTAAACTGTGCGGTGGTGGTCGACTATCCTTGTATAGCTTCAGTCGACTCCCATTGACCATTCCTCTGAGGTATGTGCCCGCTAGATCTCTTAACTGTATAGCTCCTCTGTCTGTGACAATTTTTACCTCGTATGGCCCTAGCCAATGCATTGTCAGCTTTCCTGGGTGTTGTAGCGCTTTACTATCATAGAGTAATAGTAGATCTCCTTCCTTGAACGTCTTCCTCTTGATGTGGCGGTCGTGCCAAGATTTGTCTCTTTCTTTCTGTACTTGTTGATGGAATCCTTCCAAGATTCGGTCTTCCTCCATTGACAGTAACTGATTCAATCTTTCTTGTACTGTGCCTCGTTCTATCATTTGTGTAATGGCTGCTACACGTAGGCTGGGTATTAAACATTCTAAGGGCATTGTTTCTTATTGACCATAGACTAGTTTGAATGGTGTGTGTCCAGTCAGCTTTTTACATGTGGCTCTATACGCTCAAAGTATTGTTGGTACCTTGAGATCCCAATCATCCCTATTGACGTTGCATATCTTTCTCAAGACATTTTCTAGAATTTTGTTGAAGGCTTATACCGTGCCATTTTCCTGTGGATGATACGGTGTGGTTTTCTGGTGATGAACTTCAAACTCTTCCAGCATCTCTCGGATGGTGTTGTTTATGAAGTGTGTTCCTTGGTTGTTCATCAAAATTCTTGGGCACCCAAATCTAGTAATTACCTGTTCAAACAGAAAGTGTGCAGTTGTCTCTACACTGCAATATTTTACTGGTGCGGCTTCTCCCATCTTATTGGGTATTTCGTCACGGTGATAATATATCTCACCCTCGTTCTTTTGGTTGGTGGGTTAATAGGTCCCACGAAGTCTATCGCCCATTTTTCGAATGCCTAAAGTGTCACTTGTGGTCGTAGTGGCATCTCATCCCTTCTATTGGGTTTTCCTACCCTTTGACAGACATCACATTGCTAACAGTATTCTTTCGAGTCTCTGTGGATCGTTGGCCACCATAATCTTGCGCGTAGTACTTTCTGCGCAATAGCTTTTCCTGCATAATGCCCTCCTTCTATTCCCTCTTGGGCTTCTGCTAAAATTCTTGGTCGTTCGTGGGCTAGTACGTATCTTCATAAGATGCTATCTGTGCCCATCTTGTATAGATGTCCTGCGATCAGTTGATAGTCAGTTGCGTGAACTACCAGGTTCTTCTCCACAGTGGTATATTCTTGCGGCGCAGTACCTGTGCTTAAGTACTGGATGATCTCTGTGAAGTAATCATCAACAATCTGTACTGAGAATAGTTGTGCATCTGGAAAGTTGTCTTCTAAATTCATTGGTTCCTCTCTGTTTGTGACCCTCGATAGGTGGTCACGCCCTACATTCATTTTTCCTGGTTTAACTATTACCTCAAAGTCAAATTCTTGAAATAGTAATAACCATCGACAGATTCTCCCCCCAACTCTGGCTTGTTGACTAGGTATTTCAGGGCTGAGTGATCTGTAAACATCTTAAAGTGTTTTCCCAATAGGTAATGTCTATACTTCTGTAGTGCATAAACCATAGCTAGGCCTTCTCTTTCTGTCGTGTTATAATTTTGTTCTGAATCTGATAATTTTCTGCTTGCAAATGCTATCGGGTGATCCAAGTATCCTACTCCTGGTTGCACCAAGATAGCTCTGAGTGCGATCGCTGATGCATCTACATGTACATGGAATGTCTTCTCCCAATCTAGAAATACCAATATTGGTGCGGTGATCATCTTTTCCTTTAGGGTATCTAGACCATGATGGCATTCATTGTTCCATTGATACTTTGTATCCTTCCTTAACAATTTTTCCATTGGCGTTGTAATCTGCGCGTAGCCTTTGATGAATTTCCTATAATATCCTATATGTCCTAACGTTGCTCTGAGTGGGTGGACCGTTTTTGGCGTTGGTAGATTAACAATGGCTTTGATTTTGGCTGGATCCACTAGAAAACACTGTTTGCATACTATGTGTCCCAATCGTATCCCAAATGGTGTTTCGAATATGCATTTCTTGATATTCAATGATATCTGGCACTGTCTGCATCATTCTAGAATCAGTCGTAACACTTCCACATGTTTTTTTAACAGGCTATAGACTGTCCAATAATCCAGGTATACTTCAAGGAATTGATGGATGAACTCCTTAAATGCTGCGATGACCACTCTAGAAAATATCGCGGGTGCATTCTTCAGTCCAAACGGCATGAAAGTATACTGATAAGATCCCCATTCTATCGCGAACGTGGTCTTGTGTCTATCCTCCTGTGCTATCTTAATCTGATGATATCCTGAGAATCCATTGGTAAATGAGTAGGCTTCGTGGCCTCCTATGTTCTCAAGTACTTTGTCCGTGAACGACATGGGGAATGGGTCGTGTAGGCATGCATCATTCAACTTCCTCAATTTGAGGCATATTCTGATCCCTCTTCCCTGTTTCTTGTCTTTTACTACCATCGGACTTATCCATTCTGATTCTTCGACTGGTTCGATGATGCCCGCTTCGAGTATCCTTTTGATCTCATCTTTAACTTTCTGTTTATATATGGGATTCAATCTATATGTTCATTGTTTAATGGGTCTCGCATCAGGTCTGGGTGGTATCTTCATTTCTCCTAATTCTCTGGCTATGCCTTTCATCTCTTTAAAGGTTGTGGGAAAAAGGTCATTGTATTCACGCAACAATTTTGTGATACTTTCTAGTGTCTATTCGTCCCAGTAGTCTCCAATGATGACCATCTTGGGCCGCTTGGTGGTCCCTATGTTAACCTTATTTATCTTGGTTGGCATAGAGATGACCTCTGACTCTAAGGGTGGTCCTTCCACATCTCTCTCTCCTTTGGCTTCTTCAATCTGAATATCGCACGGATCGTCTTCATCCAGAGCTTCCTCCTGTACGTGGTAGGATGACAGTAGATCCTTGACTGTCTGATTATTTCGTTGATGTACCTTTGTGATAGTTTCTCTTCTAGTTCTTAGATGAATATGACGTTTCTGAACTGTTTCAGGGTCACATCCATGTTGGGGTTCTCATGGTCGAATGAGAAAGTGACCGTAAAGTTCTGTTGGAGTGTTTCCCATGTCTTGGTTCCTTTACGCATTTCCTCGTCCGTATACCAATTCGCTGGTATGCCCTATAAAGTATGAATGAAGTGGTGAGACCATTACTCCAGTGGTGTCATTTTACACAGCGTTTGACATGCCTCCAAGTGTTCTACTGGTGTGCATAGTCTGCCATATTTCTGTTGTTTGTTACATGTTTGTTCTGCGCCAAACCTTATGCGCAGTTATCGCTTACATTGGTACCAATCTGTGATAGTTTCTTCGTGTGCACCCCACCATCTAGCGGGTGTAGCCTTTAATACTAAATCTAGTGCTAGCAATATCTGGTTTTCTAGTACTTCATCTTCATATTGTGTCAAGAAATTTTCCAAATCATTTAGCCCATGAAAGCTGGGTGGTTCTCTGATTTCTGTGCCAATCCACCTTATTGCGCGTTCTATTCTGGCACATCTTCTCATGGATACTTCGTGTAGTCTTTGCTGCCATTTTTCTAAACTATTGTCTGAGTCTGTTGTGCATGAAGTAATGCTCTACCAACTGAGTACCCTGTCTGCAGTTGGGTTTATATAATCTGCATCGCGCACAGTTGTTCTGTACAACTGGTCGATCTCTTCTAAATCCAGGCAAGTGGGTTCTATGAACCTCTCGCCTTTTGATGGGTCGAGTGGGGCTATGAACCTGTAGTCCCCCGCATCAAATGTCATTTTTATGGTTTTTAGGTTAATTATGGCCTGGTTTTCGAACGCCCAATCCAGACCAAGTAGCGTCGGGTAAGGTGTTATGTCATCTACTATTTTGATGACTTCAAAGTCTGCCTTAGTGCGCACCCCATCCAGGTCTACCACCACTCCTTTTAGTCTACCTATTGGTAGGACTCTATGTTGATTTGCTAGTTTTAATTGAACCGTTGAATATCCCAGTGTAGGTTCTCCCACGCATTGCCATGTAGCTTTTGGTATTACATTCACTTCAGATCCTAGATCTAGTATAATATCTCCCATATTGAAATCCCCAATGTTAGCATTTAATCTAAATTCCCTACTTGTTCTTCTTCTCGTGTGTAGGTGGTTGACAGTTTTCACTTTTGGCTCCTATTTCGTCTTGCCTCTAAATTTTTCTACGATGTTTTGCAATATTTTGACAGATGAAGGATTATTTAACATTTTGATGCATGATTGAAAAAAGTCTTTGATCCTACTTACTTGTTCCTTGGGTTGTATTTGGTTGGTATGGTCCATTGATGGTGACATTTCATATTCTAGAGATTTTATGCTCTGCTGTGTGGTTGACGCAATGTTCTCCTTCTGGAATTCTTGTCGGGCTTCTGTAAAAATCTCCTTCCCCTTATGCACGTCGAAATGCTTCTTGGGGTTGGTGCTCTTCTTTACCCATTGGTTTTGCACTGGTTCCTGTCGAACTGCATCATTCCCTATTTTTGTTCCTCCTCGAGTGACTATATTGATGTTTCGACCGTCATCTCTTGCTTCGGCTGAAATCCACTGAACGTTCTGGTTATTTTGGTTCCTTTTTTCCTGGATTTTTCCAAGTAATGTCGGATAGTCCTCCGTATCGTGGTCCGATGCACGACAATACATACAAGTCGCTGGTGGAAGTGGACACTCCCATGCATAATGTCTTGGTTGCTGGCAATTATGACATGTGACAGGTTATCTGCCACGTCCAAAACCTCCTCTGGCTCGTCCTTCTCCTCTATAAGTTGTGCGGTCACCTCGCGGTGGGTTGTACTGTGGTCCCTGGTTATACTGCGCGGAATTGTATTGGGGTTGTGCTGGGTTGTATTGTGGTTGCGCGTTGTTTTAAGGTTGCAGCGCAGTATTATACTGTTATTGCATCGTGTTGTATGGTGCTAGGGATTGATTGAACTGTGGTGTTGCCTGCCCAGTCATCATTTTTTCCTGTACCCTGTATGCGTCTGATGTTCTTTCCCGCATCAACTCCATAGTTCTGCAATCTTTGTCGTCATGGCCGACTGACTTGCAAAAGGTGCAATATGAGTTCTTGGGGACTGTTTGGTATTTCTTCATCATTGTGTGGTGGTAAGGGTCGTGACCCGGTTTCTTACATATTTTGCACCATAATCCTCCCTGTGGTAGTGGGCTTGGCATTCCTGTTGCCATATACTGTGCGAATGTTGGGCATTCATTCTTATGGTGTCCTTCCATCCTGCAGGTAGTGCACCAAACTGCTTCTCGTTTTTCCTTCTTATTCTGGTTCAGCTGAAATGTTAAGTTCTTTAGGTCCTCCTTCAGTTCTTCAATAGTCGAGTCTGTCTGTTGGTACTGATTCTATTCAAATTGCAAGGCTACCTGCAGAGCCTTTGCCTGTGTCTAAAACTTTTGTTGTCGTAATTGTTGGGTCGCAAAAATACGACACTTTATTCATCTTTCATATACCATTTGTCGCCTTTATTTCCATTTCATTTTTTCATAAAACCATAATTATCATCACTTTCATAAAAACATATGGGTTTACATTTCCATTTTCCAAATTATTTATTTTGAGTATTTTTAAGAGAATTTGTGACTAAATATTAGAAAATTAACATATTTTCATTACATCTCAAAGTTGGATGAGTTTTGTGATGACTATAGGCATATTTGAAGATTTTCACAAAGTCAAAAATCACCACCTAGCTTCAAATTCGAATTTCATCTTCAAGCTTTGATTTGGAGATAATCATTCAAGCTAACTTCAAGGAGAAGATCATGGATAGAATATCTTATCTAAGATATTTGTGGAGGATTTGAAGGGATAGGTTGAGAGAAAAGTGGATCTGTAATTATGAGTTTGTTATCTTTATTCATGTATAAATAAGCAGGTTCTCTCCTCATTTGAGAGGAGGTCTCTCTCTAGAATAGAGAATATAAGAATAGAGTGATAAAGCTTTGATTCATAGTCTTGTAGTTTTGAGATAGTGACTTTCATTATTTGTCATGTATTGGATTATTTTAATGCAAGATTTTACTTTCTCATAGTGGTTTGTCGTTTACCTTTTTGTTGTGTGTTGTTGTAGATGTTTTTAAAATGCTTTCATTAGATTTTATTTATGCGCTTTCCTGTTTTCATAGATTAATTTTTCATTTGATGCCTTTGAATTTAGATTTAGTTGCTTTCATAGTTAGATTAAGTTGAATTTGATTTCGTAGATTCACTTTGAGTCTCCTGCATAATATAGGAAGGAGAACTAGGGTAGATAGTTTAACTGTTTCATTTCAAGTTAAGTGTGTTTACTTTTGAATGTTAGATTAGGCTAGATTTAATTTTTACATGCTTTCATTAGTTGCTTAATTTAGATTAGTTACTCATTCAACGACAATAGTTTAATGGTTTCTTTCAAGCATTAGCATAGGCTAGTATACTCTTGCCCTGCATTTCCTGTTCTTACACCTCGTAAGTTTACAAACCTCCTGGATTGATAATTTATTGTCGCATTTATAATCATTAATTTTACTCGACAATTTTGGCGCCGTTGCTGGGGAGGTGTTAAAAGGGTTAGAGTTAGATTTTATTTTTCAGTTGTGTGCAATTGATTTTATTTCATGCAAGTGTAAAGTTTAGTGTAAAGTTTGGATTGTGAATTAGTTTCTGCTTTCATACTAGTTTGCTTTTGATTTTGTTCATCTTTGGTTTTGTACTCATTTCGCACTTGTTTTACACTTGTTTCGTACTAGTTTTTTATTTTTGTTTTTTTCTAGTATTTGGTTTGATTTTCATTAAAATGATTTTTCAATGAGCTAATTGTGTGAACAGATAACCTGGTGACAACAGGGTCTCAGTAACGCAAGGATTTCAAGTTTGGCATGTTTTATTTTAACAAATAGTTTCAATTTCTTAGTTTTAAATCTTTGATGATTAATCAATCTCCTTTTTCGATATGGTTTAACTATGAGTGTCAGCTTGGAACATCTCACTAAGATCCTTGAAAAAGTTGGGATCTCCTCTTCTCACAAAGAGGAGATATTGATAGCAGTCGAGGGCTTAATTACTCCTCCAACAACAAATGATGAATCAACATACAAAGCACGCCGCACATCTGATGACGAACAATTATAAAAGCAGGAGATCAAGGAGGATAACAAGGAGTTGCGACACGATCTGAGGAGTGAAAACTATGCCTAGGAAAGAATTATCGAACGATGGTTTCAAGCAAGTACCAGGTTAGACCCATTCAATTTTTCCTTTTATTTTGTTAATTTACAATTTCAACTGTCAATTTCGCACGTTTACGTCTATTTTTTATTATCGTTTGCGAAATTCACAATGAACATATTTTTATTACTGTTACGCTTATGGTTACATTGGAACTTTGAATACACTTAATCAATTTCTAACTTCCAATTAGAAGTAGAGTAGGTAGGTTCAAAAGAATAAAACATATCAGTTTTAGTTTTTTTTGCCTTTCAATAAGTATGCTCTCCTCTGCGCTTAGTGCAATCGCGAGGATTAGAAAGTGTCGTATATCTTTAACTTTTTCAAGAATGAATAAATCAATGTTTGCAAACATGCCTAATCGATTTCATCTTTAAATTCGCAAAGAATTTATCTCCATTTGCTCATAAATTTATTTTCTTTAATTTAATGTGAATTTGAATTGTTTTTTTTATTTCTCTTTAAAAATTTAAGAATAACAAAAAAAAAGAACAAATGCTTCAAGTTAAATTAGGATTCTTTTTTTTAATAGGAATAAAAATAAATAAAATAAAAAAATGTTTTGCACCTCCTACTCTACAGCCAACAACAACTGAATTCCACCCGGTCCCTTGTTTGAATCCATGACTGCCTAACTATACAGTGCTTATATATCAATCAAACAAAATCCTGGAAATTCAACGTGTCTCTCCTGGTTCGGATAGCCTCCTTGAGCCAAAGAGTTTCCATAGCCAAATCAATTCAATTGCTACAATAGCTACAGTTGTGGTGGCAGTTTGTTCATCTCCTCATGTTATCAACATTCAAAATATCAAATGTGGCAGACATTATAGCTACCCTGCAAGGATAAGTACGCATAACCTAGAAGCCTCGGGAGCTCAGCTTCGGATTTGTTGATACGCAGGTGGAAAGGTGAGGAAAGAACCAAAAAGGAACAACCCAATGGTGTTTGCGCGTTTTCTAGGGAAATAATTAGCGTCGAAGTTGCATAGACACTGCAGTCTCGAGATTTCGGTTTCGAATTCCGATTCGCAGACAACCGCATCTACTCCTGTGACTGCAATGCTCAAAGATATTCCAGTGAAGACAACAAAGCATGTGATTTTTGCAACCACAACATCCTTCTTACCATCATCCTTGCCACCAGATTTTCCACTTGGTTTCTTACCATCTGCCATTGTTTATTTCCTGATGAAAGTCTGCCCCGAGCAACTCAAAACCTTACAATTCTATGCTAAATCCACAAAATGCAAGGCCGTAGGATAATGCAGCGATTTTTTTTTCAAACCCTAGCCTGCTTCGATCGTTCTGAGCTCTGTTTTGCCTCTTTTTGGTAAATTCCCCCTTCTTATTCTCATCGGTGATCACTCTAAGATATTTTCTGTTGGAACTGTAGTAATAACTTAAGTGATTAAAATCTAATTGACTTCAGCGAGAGATCTTTGGGATCCCAATCCCACGAAATCAAATCCGTCGGCCTCTTTCCGCCATCCCATTCAAAGCTGCAAATTACTCCTTGATTCCAAAACTCGAATTGCACCAGTTGGATGGGGGAATGATAAGTTGCAATGTGCCATCCCGTAGGGCGCTACGAGTCCTCTTAAATCCATGTTTTACTCGCCATGTCTCATAAGTTATGGAGAGTCTATCCGGCTAGCTATTCCCATGCACGACCTGGGGGTGTAGGTGTTGAACTAATTGTCTTATGGTTACTGAACACGACCTTCCCTCCATGCAATAAGGCACATGTATGGAGTCAAAGGACTAAAAAGTCTGCATAGAAGATCCTGCCATGAATTAGAACACAAGAGGCTGCGCTTACATTGTAACTAATCGATATGAAGATCATGGTCTATTCTAAAATTTTCGACACGTTTAAATCTTAGAATCCAGATATACAAAAACGTCAAGATCACCTCAATCGTGGCCATCAATCTAGCAGCATGTTTTGCTCATATGTGTGGTGAAGAAATATTGTTGTCAAATCACAAACAAGATCCTTCTTTTTGTATTCATTGAATAGTTGGCTTTGGGAGGAATACATATTTATATGGATGAATGCCATTGATTTTCCAAAGTGAAACACTACCATGTATAGTTTGGATTTAAGTAGGAAAGGGAATAGTTTTTTTTATTCTAGCATTTGTCGGGATAGCTAAATCATGTGCATTCAAGCTTGAATCAAGAACCTGGATGAAAAGGAAACGTGAAATTAATAAAAGAGATTGAAATTGGTGCATTTTATAATTTGGTTTTTGGTTTCATAATTTGGTTTGTGTATAACCTAATAATTAAGCATAGTAAAAAAAAAAACAAAAAAAAA
>JASDQU011248695.1:0-13943 GCA_032191745.1 Picea mariana | reverse complement strand
CTTGCAAGGCGAGTTGGGGGCTAGCCTTCTCTGGTTTGTGTGTGTGGCCCTTTTGCGGATCGGGGGGCTTAGGGGGAATAAGAGTACCCCTAGCATTGGCTGGGAGGTACCAGTGAGGTATCAACAGTTAGCAAGTGGGAGATGGACAGAGCGCGAGCGCAAGACAACCCCTTCGGATCCTTCTTCTATGGTTATGGTACACCTTTAAATTTATCGTTGTAATTTAGTTAGAATTTATATATAGATTCATGTGGTTAAAATCATCTAATATATGTTAATTGGGCAAGTTCGCTCAATGTTGTTAGCCTTCAATCTCATCTTTATATATGCGCCCTAGTTTCCATATTTATATGGTGAGTATTTGTGAGAAAAGATATTTCAAATTCACTCGATATCCAGAATGCAATCTGTTATATTTTTGTGTATTGTTGATTTATATAGAACCTACTGAACCCCATGCATATAGATCCTTTTGTATAAACCAGTAAAGATATATCCTAATTCCATTTCTACCCAATAAAAACCTTGGATTGTTCTTCTACCACTCTACTGTTAAACCCTTAGATCATTGTATCCCTAAATTGGTGCATCTCAAATCCACTGCAGCAATGTTATATAACATTGGACCATTGTATCAGTTCTTTCTATAGGATTGTTGGATAGGTGCACGGTAACCTCCTGATCACGGTAACTTTTTAATGCATATCGGATGATATTTGTTTCACAAATTTGGAAGCTGAAGATTCAACCCTTAACATAGACACCTAGACATATATTACAGTGTTATCGTTACCATAATGTTTAGGGACTTAATGCATATATGAAATTGATATCTTTAATGTATTATTGTTTTAATACAATTATTGGAAAAGAAGGTGAGCTTTAGATAGACACGGCCTGTAGGAACTCACTCATTCTTTGGTCCTTTGTTTCTGGGAGGTTTGAAACACTATTGATAGTAGATGAATTGGGTTTTCATAATTCCTTAGCCCAACTTTGAGATATAGAGGTTTAGTAATCTATTCACAAAAGCATAGATCAAATATGTAACCTTTTGTTTAAACAGTCTTAGCTCAACCCTTTCTGTTCAAACGATGAATCTCCTATGGATGCAGCGTTGGTCCTCCACAACATTTTCCTTATTGGTGATATAATCAATACATCAAGTTCTTGTAAGTATAAATAAGGTGGAACATTTCAACTTCAGGATTTATATTAAAATGCATTCATCTGTAATGTTGTTTTTTTTTAGTTATTTTAAAAATGTTATGTTATATTTACAAGCCAAGTAAGAGCCAAGTCTCTTTCTCTTTGATCCAGAGGTGAGGAAAGAAAAACGCCCTCCGTACTTGGTCTGACTAAACCCGAGATGGAAAGAAAGGTAAACCAACAATTTCACTTAATTACTATCCCATCGTAATTACTATTCCTTCGCGCTATTCCCCCCTCTCTTTTCCAGTCAATATTTGAATCAATATTTCACTAAAGAGAAGTTACCTCAAACCAACTACCTACATGGAATGTCATGGGTGGAAAGAGATAAGGCAGTGAGCTTTGAGGGGAAGAAAGAAAAGGACATAATGAAATAACTAGCATACCCCCGAAGTGAAGGAAAGGGAACACTGAAAAAAATTAACATGTTTTTTTATGACAATCATATTTAGTAAGAGAACATACTATGAAACAAAAATAATATAGAGAAGTGAATGGGGGAATAATTTTTTCCAAATATATAGCAAAAACAAAAGATGTTACATGTGTATTTTTTATTTATTCTAGATATCATCTAAAGCTATTTACTACTGAAATGTCAAATCATAATTTGATATGAAAATTGAATAAAACAGAAGACATTTTTTAGCATATCATTGAAGCCGGAAAGGGATCATTGAAGTGAATCAAGGTGGTTATGTTGTTCAAAGATCAAGGGATTTGTTTTTTTGATGTCCTTGAAGCCGGAAAGGGAACATTGAAGTGAAGCAAGGTGGTTTTGTTGTTCAAAGATCAAGGGATTTTTTTTGTTGATGAAAATAAATACTTGAGAAGGTCTTATAGCTAGGTAAATTTGAATGCACCTATGATGAAGGGACACATTATTCTTCTTCTCTCTTGCTTGATTTATCTAGTTATGATCTAGCTAGATCTATAAGGAAAGTAGTAACCACTTGTTCCCTTCTAACTTTGAGCTAAAGATAGGGGTCTTGGTCCAAAGGGGAGCTTAGCTTGTCTGCGGGGTAAGATTTCTCACAACAAATATTTATTTCATCCAATCATTTATGTAGATTGGCTCTGGGCATAATGTGAGGGGATTTTCTAAATCAATAAAACAATAGATGAGATCTTTAGTTTTTTGTTTTTATAGTCCTAAATAGTAGATCTAAGGGTGACAATGGTTAACTATAGAAAGAAGATAACCAAATGGGAAAGGGAATGATAACCAAATCACTGGTTATCATTGACACTGCACAACCTACCTAACATCTCAAAAATTGGCCTTTACTTCTTCATATTTTTCTTTCAACATAACATAACAATGGTAGACTTGGAAATGGTAGGAATAGATGTCAAAAAGGGATAAAAGATAAGCACAAAAAGATGTCCTCATGCAACCACTAGGACCAATCAAAATCAAAATCACAGTATGAGTGCTTTGTCCCTCTCCCTTGGCTGGGTAAACATGCATTATATTCAATTTCCTTCCAACAATGGGCTTCCAATCAAGGTTCCAATCTGTAGTAAAACTAATATTTCAATGAAGGCGACCATATCAAAGGGCACTGATACACTTGACATATATGTCTACTTGATGCAACGCTATGTCGATATTAGAAGGATTATAATCACTTATGATTTAATATTAAGATAACAACATAAGTGGGTAGAAGAAATGATGCAATTTAGTGTTTCAAGCTCGAAAAGGATAGGACCGTGTCCAAAACACTAATTTAGAACTTATGCTGCCTATGTGTCCTTATTATAGGATTCATCTCTAGATTGGAACCAAGTTTTTGGTTCAATGCCTTTAGATAAATGTTTGGATAGAGCATCAACAAAGTGAAACATTATTCTCTGCATGAGATTGTTGTGTTGATATTTCTTCATGTGCTCTATGTGAAGTTAAAATTTGATCTGATGTAAATGTTTCCTCTGAAACTTTGAGTTTTTTGGGATACAACATGACTTGATTTTTTTTGGGGATACATGGGGATTGGGCATGTATTGGCTAGATGTCATTGCATGTATTGGATAGATGTCATCCACTTCGGTGTTTCCTTTACCCTGCTTTAGGGGAAAGAAAATGTCGAATTGTTCTGGTGATTATTATGCTCAGTTGTTTCTTTTGGATGATAGATGAATAATCAATAGAGGATCTATTCAACTATTTTTATTCATTCATTTGCAGATGGTAGTCATGTATAGTGTTGTCAAAAATAAGATTCCAACCAATTAATCATAAATGGACATATGGTGGGAGGAATATTGGATTAAGAGAGAACTGAAGGTGATTGTTATGTATTGGGACATTTTTGTGGGTAACTGGTACAACTTAATCATAATGTGAAAAAGAAAATAGGTGAGATGGGATCAATGGGCTAGAGTGCATAAAAGTCAAAGATGATGTTGTTGACATTAATTTCCCCTCAAAGTAAAATTCATCTAATACCCATGTGATTGTTAGATGATTCTCCTCCAATCTTTCGTGGAAGATAGAATCCAAGCAACTCCAACTAATCCTAACCCTAAAAAAAACAAACCTACATCCATGTATCCCTATTCAAGTTATCAAAAATTATTGTCACTTAAGAAATGTACAATTTAGATTAGTATTTAGCATACTTTTGTTAAGACATCTTCTCATGGTTCAATCTCACTCTATTCTAATAAGGTTGAGTTTATAGAATATAAATGTACCAAAGAGATATTTCCATGTAGTTTAGATTGTTGAAGAAACTCCACGCTCTTGAGATGAATTGATTAAAAATTAGTTGCAAATTTTGGAGTTATGTTTAATATCACCCACTTTTAACATATGATGTTTAATGTAGTAAATATTAAAAAAAATGTGAAAGGAAAAAAAAACACGGGGAAAGTCTCAAAGGAGTTGGGTTAATGATTGATATAATCACTAGTGCATAATCAACATTTAATGTTGGAGACAATGTTTTTCATTGATTTTGTTGGAGAAACTCAAACAAGAAGAAATTGCATGTTCTGGAATTGTCTATCTAATCCAATGGCCTTGGGGCCCATAGTTGTTAATACTGATCCTTTATTTATAAGAACATAGAAATTTTAAAGTGTGCAAATGACTCTTATGACTTAGACAACGTTCTTATTTTACATATATACTTAAAATGGTAATGTTGTGGGTAGAGGTACATGTATGTTTGAATAATGGTTAAGAATTGAACCTTGGTTATGATTAACATTGCATATTATATTAATGTTTTATAATCTCTCAAGAATGGAGTTCCATTTATAAAACATTTGGTCCACGATTTATTATTCGAGACTAAAATTCCCCATTGAAACTCCCCATTTCCTAATAATAGAAATTAAAAGAGTATTACTTTGGAAGATGGTTAAGATCAAACTAATCTTGTTATCCTATTATTAATTGACTTTTCATCACAAATATCTCCCTTAATTTGTTCCCCCAACTCCATGGTATTATTTCCCTTCTCAATTTATGGTTTATGTGAATCCTCTCCCTCTCATTGAGTTCCTTATATCTTTTTATATCTATCATTGAGTTCCTTATATATCTTTTGATATCTGAGTTCAATCAAAAATACTTTTCTCTCTTTTCTTATCTTTCTCGTTTTTATTTTAATGTTTGGTTTTTCCAACCATTTTTTTATTTTCTTAATTATTAGTTCTGTATTGCTTCCTTGGTCTTTCATTTTACTTTCCAATATATAAGGAAATCTACTTCTTTTTTATTATTAATATATTTTATTTTATTTCAATTTAATTTCCATTCTCATTTTATTTTTCTTTTTTTCTTCCCTTAAAATAAAATGGTTTATATTTTTTAATTTAATTTATTTTATGTAATTTATTTTTTCTATTTCTCTATTTTTCCTAAAATTTATTATCCATTAAGCATTTTAATTTTTTTTTAAATTATTTGTTGTTTATAGCTTTTTAAAGAATCATTCTTCTTTATTTTTATTTTTATTATTTTTATTTTTTATGTTTTTCTTTTATTTTTTTCCATTATCTTTATTTTTATTTTTTAAATATGTCACTTTTCCATTTTTTTGAATTTTTTTTTCGTTTTTCATTATAAAATATTTTATTTTTTTCTATTATTTTTTAATTAATTTATATTTAAATTATATTTTGTAAATTAAAATCTTATGAATTAGATGTAGGGGATACATAGTTAGTACAATCTTTTCATTTTATTCTCAAAAGAATTTACAAAAAAGGGACTTACAAAAGTTTATGTTCGATCTAAAGAGTTTGGATAATAAGATTCGAACTAATTATAACATAAGTGGAACATGTGTTTAAGAACATGTGTTTCCTCCTAAGAGGTCATAAGTTCAAATCCAGAAGGGGGTAGGGGGATAGGGTATGTATACCATTCAAATCGTTGGACAGAGGGAGTCGAATCTCATACACCAAATTTGGTGGGGGTCTCATACACCAATTTGATATTTTCAAGGAAATGATGCATTACATCAAGATCATAAGAATTTGTGACCTCCCTAATTAAAATTATATTGATCCCAAACATATTCTTAATTTTTTTATTGTTTTCTTAGATTTAATAGTGACTTGATAGAACTAATTCCAACTTCTCCTAATTAAACCTAAAGACATTCGAAGTAACAATGACAAAAATACACAAAAGAATGTCAAACTAGTCTACACTAACAACGACCTTAAAAAAATTTCATAAGTGAAAAAGTACCATTGATTTTCGTAAGTAGAAAAGTACCATTTCAAATAATGCAAAGATGCCATTAAAAGTGGTTCTTATGCTAATGCAGTCTTTGTCAGTGGGATAGTAAAAGTAGTTCTTCTCCTAATGTGGTATTTTTCGGTGGGGATAAGTCTGGGTGATTTCATATGTGGGGTTAAGTCAGTGATTTGGATGAAATAGATACAAAATCTCCTGGAAATCTGATATTGTAAAGAGTTTTGAACCTTTTCTAGTCAAGAGAATAAAGAAAAGAAAAAGAAAACTCAAACTCCATAAAAGCTAACTAAACCATGCATTTCAACACCAAAAATGGAACTAACAAAAATATTTCCTGGCCATATGTGTTAAATTGAATCTTCTCTTTCTTATTTACATTAATAAAAAAACACAAAAACAGACTCGAGATGATTCAAGCAAATCAATACTAACTAAATAGACCATTTCCACACAATGTTCAACCGTAAATTTTAGTGAGGAAAATTTCTAGCAACAACAAAAACCAAAGTAATAATGAATGAATCTACATACCTTTGCTTCCTTCCTCTTCTTGTCCAGCTTCTCCTACTTAGCCTTGGCACACTGCTCCTCGACCAAAAGAGCCATTCGCCTGGTAGTTTTCTATGTGGGTTGAGCTTCAGAAGAGCACCCAAGCTCTTAAGCGGGTTCTTCTTGAGCGGCCTCCACTTGATTTCCCTGTTGATGGGTCTCAAAATAGACTGGATTTCATCAGAATTCACAATCCTTGCCAGATCGGAATTGACCATCTTCGCACGATGCAGAACATATCAGGCAACATTTCCCATATGTGTAGTTCATAGTGTCTTAACAGGCAACATTTACCATATGTGTACATCCATGTAATGAGTTTAGTGTCTCCTATATATAGAGAAATGATTGAGTCAGAAAGGGAATGGCAGTCTTGGAGGACATTATCAACATACTTTATGAATAGGCCAAGATTCCTTTATTTCCTGTTTACAGTAAGTATCAAATAGAAATAGACCCCTGGACCATTCCTTATTGACGACTTAGTTTTTTTTGTTTATGTATTGGCAGTATCAAGTAGCAACTCGTTTTATCGAGCATTCATTACCCGATCTTACAACAGGTTGGTTCTTTCGGTTGTCAATTGGGTGCCTGGATAATGTGCACTTTGATGTTTCTTATCCTTTTTGTGCTATCCCTTGCTGATACGTGTGGTGCTTCTTGCATTGCAGAGAAAAGGTGTGATATGCGGGATATAAGTAGAGTAATGGGACCTAATCGTAAGTCACGAGAAGACCATGGTAAAAAGAAAAAGAAAAAAACATGATTTAGCTGAAAAGCAGTCTGTTTCTGCATCAGCAGCTGCTTTTTGGGAAGAAGCACAAAAGGAGCTCTTTGGTGGAAGGAATCTAGGGAAACAAAAAGAAGATGAAGAGCCTGAAGAAGGTGAAATAGAGGGGGATTGATGAGAGAGCCCATATTATGCCTAAGGGTTCTTCTTAATTAGCCTTGGGTTCAATGTCAAGCACACTTGAGAAGTTGTCAAGAGATAGTTAAATTAGAACATGATGACAAATGAGCTCTTGTAGTGGAAAATATCACGGGCACCGAGATGCAGGGTATCCAAAAGATGGGATATCGGGAAATAATATAGCTGTCAAATCGGGTTCACATATTTTTCTGCCTTGTATGGTCATATACTTAAAAGGATGTTGAAAAGTGATTTCAGCGTTGTTATGTTAAATTGCAATAATTGGATTGACTTCTGGAGGATTGTATGGCTTAACACAAATGAAAAACTTCCAGAACCCTTTCAACCTGATTATACCGAGCATTTGGAAGAAGAGCTGTACCCAGTGGCTGCTATCAAGAGAGGCTTTTGTCATTTAATTTTATTGAATTTTACTTGGCTTTGTGCATTTATCTTAAAACTATGTCGGTGGAAATTCTGTATTATCTTTGCCAAAGAAATGGTTTTTAAGATTGTGAAATTTGTAATTCTATACTCTCTGCCCGTTTAGAAAATTTTGGGGAGATATAATAGATTGAAAGGAATTTTTTTATATCTTTATTATTGGTGCTGTACAGCACAAAGGCTGTATCATTGCACTTGATTATAGTACAACAAGAGCTATCAAATCTTCTAGAGATAATTCTAAGCATACAAATTACATGCCGTGGTCAGTTAACCCATCCACCCAATGGGCAAATCTTAATCTAAATCTTTTAATGTTCAAAGAATAGAACCTTTCAAGGCATCTCTCAAATTCCAGTGTTATTCAAGACCACCATGCATTCAAAGCGAAGAATCTTAAATCCGAATATTAGTATAGTCCAATTGACGCATCTCTCAAATTGGACTGCTATCCATAATCCTGGTAAGACGTCTGAAATTCATTCATTCAAAATTACATGTGGTCATCCTGTTTAGTCCTATTGCATATATATAATTACAATAGAATTAAAGGAAAAACTACTGGACATAATTGGACATATTTGCAGACCTCTGGTTCTTTAATCTGTCAAGTGCCAACATGCTCGCTGAAAAGAGGTTGAAATAATTTCTGAGAAAAGTTTATACCATACAGTACACCAGAGATTGCTTGACGGTAAACCACTGTTGAAGTATAGACCAATTGTTCTCTACAAACCCTGCAGTATAGTATACCAAACACAGACAAACATATCACGAGTCTTTATGCTCCTACACTTAAGTTAGGCGTGTATGATCATTGATGGTAAACCTTATATAAAGTTAATGGTCTGTAGCAAAGTTAAACTGTTTTTGCAAGGATTCGAAAACGGTAACTGTTAAAAAAAATAGAAAATGTTAGAAATTATTCTCCATAAAAACTGTTGCTGTTACAAAAATGGCAGAGACAAACTGTTTGTGTTAACCGGGCAGATAAAAACTGTTGCTGTTGCTGTTACAAACTGTTTATGTTAACCGGGCATTGGGTCATGTGCTTATCTTGATATGGATGTTGATGCATGTAATTGTTAAATAATTAAATTTGTGTGTTTGAAGAATTAAGTAGATAATCGTTGCGCCTAAAAATAACTAAGGAATTCATTGCGCCTGGTTTGTGTTGTTTCTAGAAGGATTTAGTACTTACGTTATCTTGCGCCTGATATTTCATATTACTTGTGCTGGTTTATTGGAACGAGTAAATGCCTTGACGATCGATGTTGATGCGACGGTACTGTGTCATAAATTATTGTTAATGCATTCTATTGTTACGTTAGTTTATGAAAATGACGTGTCAATGATATCGCCTTCCAGTATGTTGTTCAACTTTCTAAAGTAGCTTTCAAAATTTTTTATCTGTTGTATTGAGGCTTCTGTTGTCATAATGGATGGGTCGTTACACTGATGTTTTTGGAAAGTTCAATTCCATATATAACCCCACAAGGTCGCAAAATTTATAATTAGGAATGCTAAACTGATAAAAAGTTACCTCCTTTACTTCATCATTTCTCAGATGTTGTTTGATGTTCTCAGCATGTACAGGTGGACAAAGAATTGATGTAGGCTTGCTAATCCCAGGTGACATTTGCTCATTTACAAGTGTTGGAGAGGAGATGAGCTGCACATTTACCTCTTCATTTTCTCCTTCATGGCCCTCCCAAGGATCAGATTCATAATCATCATATACAAGAACGATTCTACGAGGTTCCAAAGAATCCATGAAGAAAATATGCTCTTTATCATCTTCACTGGGATATTCATCAAAAATTGGTTGTTCTTGGTAAGTGTTCGAAACAATTTCTTCATCATAAGAAAGGATGCTAAAGACATTTGTTTCAAGAATAGGAATATCCTCTACATTTTCTTCATAAGAGTAGCAAACGAAATCTGCCTTCAATTCTGGAAAGATAAGAAAAAACAAAGAGGCATCTTCCCTAGTTTTTTTAACTAACTTATCATTTATCTCACCTTCATAATCATGAGAAATATCTACTAATGTATGCACTTTCTCTTCGACATCAGAGTATTCAAAAGAGACATGTTTATATTCATAAATATTTAGAACAATAGATACATATGATATGATGCCAGATGTTTATGTATTATTTCTATCATAATGAATATCATTCAACACCTCATGATCTTCATGGTAAATGTTTTCTTCTACAATAAATGATTCATAAAAAAGAGAGAGGGATTTCATGACTAGACGTATATTTATGGAGCAAAGAAAACTCATCACAACATACCTCAAAGAGACATTCAGCTGAAAAATAAACTTTACAAAATGAATTAAAAGCTACATGAAAACCTGTCAAAGAGATGATACTTGCAATTGGAAGAGATCGACACCAATCGTGAGCAATCCCCTCTAATGAATACCTGAAAAGATTTATCTGAAAATATTTATGCACGATATGAATTTGATGAATAAAATCATGAAAATCCAGCAAGTGTTCAGCTGGTACCTCCCACTCTTTTCTTTGAAATTTAGGAAGGCTACTTTCCCATTCATCTCTACTAGGAAATGGATTAGCAAAACCAACTATTTTTGAAAATCACAGAAGGAATACCTCTGAGCTAAAATCTTCTCCATTTCAAACCAGTGGAGTCACCATGGTGAAAGATGAGTAGTCAGAATAATGTGACCACATTTAGTTCACCATCTAAAACTGGATCTCTACAATGTCGTTCTTCCCAAAGAGATTTTCAATCTGGAATAGCAGCTGAAAAGAATTCTTGAGAAATATTTTATTTCTTGATAATATTTTTTGGGTCAGCTTCAAGTGTTTCCAGAGGCAACTGTGGAGTAGACCTCATGCGTCTGCCTTTGGGAGCCACAACCGAAACAGTGTAGTCACTAGGTGCAAGTTGCAATCTTCAAGGTACTGATTTATGATGCACCTTCAAAATCAAAATTTCTTTGTTGTTCAATCCCAGGGAAATGTCTTCAATTCGTTCCTCAGAAACGGCACCAAAAATGTTAACACTGAGAGTCACTCTCAGACTGCAAGAGGATAAGCCCAGTACCCATCAAGATATTTGTGGAGGTAGATTTATGAATGGAGGTAAAATGGACAAAACTCAGTACAAGAATGTTTTAACACAGAAACTAGACAAGCAATGCATAGAGAAATGAGGTCCTCATTAAATTCAGTCAGTGGTTTAAGGTTAAAAGTGAGAAGGGGGAAGAATTGGTGAGAAAGGTGGACAAGTCTTCCATGAGCATCCAGCCTTCAAGCAACTTGGTGAAGAAAATTTCAGGCACAAGAGCACTCTTGAACTCAAGTTTCAGACACTGAAATATATTACAGCATCATAATAATCAAACCTCCATTACCATGCAACTACAACAACTCGTCTGGATCTTCCATGCATGAGCTTTTCAGCATAAGAGGAAACAAGGAAACAAAGAAAATACTGAAACATGTCACAACAAAATTATAATAAAACCTACATTACAATACAACCACAACCCTCATTTGGATCCTCCATGTATGAGTGCTTCAACAAAGATTAAACAAGAAGATGAAAGAAGATGACTTCTATTAATGCGAAAGTCTCAAATCTCATACAAAACCAGAGAACAACTCTGTTATCAAAATATTACAAAATAGGGAGCTTTGTTCAACCATTTGACCCCAACCAAATTCTTCAGCTACTCTATTTATACTTAGATCAGTGGACAACCGCTAAGAGAGTCATTTGGCCATCCCGTCCAAGGATTTTCGTTTGTGCATCCTTCTGTTAGATTGTGTGTGTATTCTTCTGTGAGACACAAGCTCAGATGGGCCTACAAGAAGAAACCGTCAATCAAGGTATCTTGGGCTGACAGTTATGTCTCCTCGGCTAGAGCTTCCATGCCTTCTATTTATGGAGTGAAATGAGGCTTCAACTACCAATCCTCGTTTATTAACTGGATTTGCCTCAGGATCGGGACAAGGCTCAACGCCCAGGGGGATGCTTCGTGTTGCTCTCATATTTGACACTGAATAAGCACATGATTGTGGGGCTGTCAAAGGAGGTTTGGATCCACACCGCTTTTGAGTGCGCAATTCACCACCTTTCACCACATAGCCCTTTCTCCATGTTGTGGTTTCGATTGCAGGACCACTCTAGAAATTTATCGTTTGAGCATGTTTTGTCCCCGCAACGAAGTGTGGACATCGATATACTGCAATATGCGATTTGAGAAAGCCCTGCTTTTGTTTCCACACGCCGCTCTTGGATGGACCCTACTTCCTGCTACAAAGATCAATGATTCACAATTACTTTGGGAGCTTTCTCTTGCTTTCTCACGAAATTCTTCGAAGTGAGAGATCTATTGACACGTGTCCTCTTCCTTCAATGGCTCATATTTACTTCGGGACTTTAGGAATTTGAGACGTTTGGCTAGTCGTTAATCCTTGCACGAATTTTAAATTATCTCTATCTAAGGGCTGCTAATACGAACTGCACAGGATATCTCTACCATTGAAAATTGAACCTGCTTGTTGCTTGTATTTCAAGCCCAAAATGGACTTCTTTTGAATGTTGCGTTTGGACATTACCTGTGCAACAAAAGACTTGGTCGTCCTATGACCTTGAAAACTTTATGTGATAACATAATACATTATGATTTGGAAAATGAAAAACCCACAGTATTATATATATGCAACATAAATATATTACAACTCACAAATTACATGTACTACAACCATTGTGGTAACAATTTTGAAAATGAAAACACCCATTATTGATCAAAGCATTGAAACATTGTATGTAATATGATACATCACTAGGTTATGTTCTTCATTTTTTACATAAACCAAGAACATTAGACAAATAGATCACTCATGACAAGGATATGTTGGGATGACATGAATTGACATCCAATCATCTATGGACTCTAACCCATCATAGATCCATCCTAACTCTATATCTGTAACTTCCAAAAGGGATCAAATCTATTGAGTTGCCAAACTTCCTCAACTTTTGTTCCCTCAAAATGGATTTGACCCTCTTGACACTTATAGATCCAGAGTTAAGATGGATCTTAATTGGTTTCACAAGGTTCTCCATTCATATTTCACATTTATTAAATTAATCGTTACAAGGTTTTTCTATAGTAAAAAGAATTCAAGAAATATGATAATATAAGGTTTAAATGAGTATAAATATGTATTGGTTGCGGAGCCTGATTATCTTCTTGTTTCATAGATATTTCTTTTCAATCATGTTTATATCCCATGAATATTGTACACCTCGGAATATTGTACACCCCTCCACGCAGGGGGGCTCATCCCCCGATCGGGGTTCGGGGGTGAAGCCCTCGAAGAAAATTTTCCTTATAGATGTGTATTATAATTTCATAGTAAATCTACACCATTCATTATAAGGTTGCAGATATAAGGGTAGAAGTTATGTTAGGGTTTTTTTCCCTAGAAGATGACCCTCTTTTATGAGGGAATTGTATTGTAGATGTGTATCATTGCAAATATTGTATTCTAAGAGAGGAGACTATGAGAGAAACAAGAGGAAGTTACATCGCGTATGTTGTAGGTTGTATCCTTTCATTTGTTGGATGATAAAAAGGAAGGACCTAGCAATTCCTCTGGTGGATATAGCCCACACTAGGTGAACCACGTATATCTATGTCTCTATTGTATTGTGTATCTTCTATGTTTTTTTTTCGCATTTGTTTTTATTTTGTTTCTCTGCGATCTTATTTTTCTAACAACTGGTATCAGAGAGAAAGGTAACCCTCAGGAAAAGAGGGTTCCTAGTTCAAGTGGGAGAAATGGTGGAAGATGGAAAGTTTAGGGTCAAGAAATTTAACGGCCAAAACTACCAATTATGGAATATGCAGATGGAAGATTACTTATATCAGAAGGATCTATTCCTACCAATGGGTGGAACAGAAAAGAATCCAATGGCCATGAAGGACGAAGAATGAGAGGTTCTTGATAGAAATACACTAAGAACAATACCGCTGAGCTTGGCAGCATCAATGGCTTTCAATATTTCGAAAGAAAAGACAACAAAGGAGTTGATGGATGCATTGGATAAACTATA
>JASDQU011248693.1:25448-39808 GCA_032191745.1 Picea mariana | reverse complement strand
CAATTTTATTTTTTAGGGTGCACAAACTAGTCTAGGATTTAGTGCCTTGGAATAGGATTTTGTGAGTAAACTTCTCCAAGGCAATTAAATCAACAAGTGTCTGAGACAGGGAGTTGAGAAGTCCATTGTATAATTGGTAAGATCAAGAGGCTCCGCTCACACCGGAGTTAATCATGAGGTCGTGGGAAGTTAGTTGAAGGGATAACCCCTAGATACTTGCCTAGCGTCAGAGATATTTTTGTGGATTTATTTGTATTTGGGGATCTTTCTAGTGCCCATACCTCCGTGAGAGGTGATACTTTCAAGGTTTCATACTTTGCTACCCTACCCATACAGTGATCCGGACTTACAACTGCTCTCCTATGCATCAATTATACAATGGTTTATTAGTTGCTTGACTTAGGTGTCTCATAGGTTACTTGCAGGGGTTATTCTGCTTGTACCCTAGGTCAGATAGGGGTCGGACAACACACAGCCTTTATGGAGGATTACCTCTCCAGGGGGATCTGACCGACTGGTTTTTAAGCCCACGAGGGATCCTATAACTGATTCTATTACCTCAAAACTTTAGTGGGGAGTCTCAAGACCCTCTTGAATGAGGCATACCTTCTTTAGCGAGTGAGGCCACTCAACCACTTTATCCCGTTTGCATGCATATTGGCCATTTCACTTTTTGGTGTGTTCTTTGACTACTAGTTGGCCTTAGGAGTCTATTTTAGGTTTCAACATCATGGACAATGGAGTTTCTTTTGCTCCCTCATTCACTGCTACCCACCCCATGATGCCTGCTCATTTCATGGGGACAGACCCTTCCACTTTTTACAATGGTATGTCGAACTACAATGCTCAGTCTGCACCTTGGGTCTCTAGTCATTTTTCTGTTGATATGCCTTCCCCCGTGAAATGCTCGCCCTGGCCCACGTATATGAATCCTAGCATTGGATCTGGGGGCACCATGGCTCTAATGCCTAATTCTTCGTTTGATATGAGTCTTGTCCCCATGGGAGGTTGGAACCTTCCCCCTTATGGATCCAATCCTAACTATGCTCTTTCAGGAGCCAGTGCTTAGATGGGTGCTTATTCCACTTATTACATCCCACCCATGTACCTTTTGTCTGCCACGTCAGTTCTTTTGAACACTTTTTCCATGACAGGTCCTCAAGTACCCCCAAGTATTCCATATGGGGAGAATCATTTTTACGGTTCAGGCTACCCTCTTTATGGGACCCCTTTACAAGGGGGAAACATATATCCTCACTCGAATAATTCTTATCCTACCTCAGTCTCTTTGCAGACCTCAGTGGCGATCCCTGTCCAAACATCTTCGGACCATTTTGGCGTAAACCAACACTTTTATGGGCAAGGATAGGGGGTACAACAAGATCCTTCCTGGCCTGCAATGTTTTAGAACCAATCTTTCCCTGGGCCTTGGAATCAAATGCGGCAATATATCGCTAGCCCAGTCACTGTCAGTCACACTAGTGCTCCATCACCAACCTCTGCCATTCATGTCGAATATGGGTCAACATTTTCTACAAATTATGTCGACAACTCACACCCAACCTTTGTCAATTATGTTGGGGGCACCATCCTTTTCACTCCAAATCATAGTTGCGTCAAGTCTCCAACCTCTATTCATCATATAGGAGAAGACTCTCTTACCCCTCCCAATCACGTCGAGAGTGTGTCACTAGTCACTGTGGACGATGTTGGGAGCATCGAGAAGCCAAGACATCTCAGACGTAAGCCTAAATTCCTTTGCAGGACTTGTGAAGAAAGCCACCTTACTTGCTTGTGTCCGGCTACTACCGAGATACCAAAAGTGTGGGGCTCACCCAAGAGCCCTTCAGATTATGAGGCATCCCTGGTTTCTCCTCACACCATCTCTCCTTTGATCGTCTTGGTGGTTTCATCGCCACGACCCCCTCTCAACCTCACCCCCTTTGTTGAGGGTGAAGCATATCTTGTCCTTGTTACTATGCATGCTCTTCAACCTATGATTGAAGAAGTTGCCACACTAGTGCAATCTCTAGTCAATCCTACTCTACCTGAAGAGAGTGATGCGCCTTTCAGTCATGTCATCAACATTCCAGGCCCTTCCCCTTTTGAGCAAGAGTGATTTATTCTTCCCCCAAGTGATCTTCCTCCAAGTCCTGACGAGGTTCCCTTTGATTGGGAAAAATTGATGGGGTATCTAATACCCCCACCTATGTCTTTTCCAATAAGAGACATTATTCGAACCGTCACATAGATTGTATACTTCATTAGCACTTTCTCCTCCTTGAATTGGAGAGCTTTGGGTTTTCCCAAGATTTTGTCAGCTATCCGTAAGATACTGACTTTCTGCAGAAGACCGAGATGGGAGCCTTGGAATCCCCCTTTACATGTTGATTAGAAAAGAAAAAATGAGTCTCATTTAAGCTCTTTTCCAACTCGTCTAAAAAACCAAAAAGATTGTCGAGTGATTTGTCATTGCCGAGTTTAAGCTCTTTTCTGACTCGTTACCAAAAATAGAAAAGATCGTAGAGCGAACTTGTCTTTTTCACGCTCATAAATTGGATTTGAAAAGACGTCTATTTGGCACAAGTTTACCCCTTTTTCACACCAAATAGACTAAAAGACATTAAAAAATGACATTTTTTGGCATTAAGTTGTGATTGCATCTCATTCCCTCGCTTGCAGTATTGAGCCTTTAGTCGGTTCTCGCTTTGCGTTATAAACCATTTCCTAAGTAATTTTTGCATCCTCAACCAAGAAGAGCCTTGTTTATATCTTTCACAATTTGACACCCCATACCCTGGAGGAAACATCACCCCGAGTGTCCATATCCTGCATGCATTTCCTTGCATTGAGCATAGGTATGTTCCACTACTGAAACTATTTTTTCTTACTTGTGACACTTGTTTCCTCCTCTATATCATAGCATTCATTTGTTATGAAAAAAAAAAAAAGACGGGTGGGAAGGGAGTACTATATTATATTTGGCAGTAGTCGTGAACAGAGCACAAAATTATTGAGTCCTTGTGTCATCATAATTTTGGGTTTAGCATGGCCTTAGGAAGCTGATCTCATTACAGAGTTTTCTCTAGCGAATGGTTACTCTTCCAGTCCCCATAGAGAACATTATCGATGCCTCATGTATCTAATAGTTATATCATTGGGTCTATGCTTCAAGAGTATACCATATGTCTCATGCTCTTGTTCAAAGAAAATCTATCAACCTGTGTTGGCCACTCCTCATAAATCTTGACTTTGCATGTCGTCCATACCCTCAGTTTGTCTTAGAATCACATGATACTATGGTCTTATCATGCACCCTGACCCTACTTCCATCATTGGTAGGTCACCTTGAACCAAACAATCAACATTTCATCATTGTTCATTGACTGGGTAGTTTCCCTTGTGTTCAACGGAAAGACATCTATTCACACTTTGGGATCATGCAGTGGCTTGGATGCCATTAGCCTTATTGGTGATTTCCTCGCCTTTGTCAGCAGTTTTCATCATTGGTTGCTATTCAGGGGTTCTTTTTCGTGTACCACTTGCATTTGGTACATGCAAAAGACGCACAGGTCCGTTGGTTCATGAACATGTTCTTCGTCCAATCTCCACCAAATTATGAAACTCATGCTTTGTTCCTCGTGATGAATGATGAGATATGCCTTAATACTCTCCTTTTAACGGGTCTCTTTCCATCGACTTCAGCTCATTTATTCTAGATATGGGATCTAGAGTTTTATGAGTACCTTGAGGCTTGTAGTCATTGGTGGTAGGCTCTCTCACCATTGATAGATGGGAATACATTAATGTCTCCTGATCAATGGATTCCTCATGTGTTTGACACCGACTCCTTTATTCACACTTGTAGGAATGTACTCGGTGCCTTGATACCTACTTTCATTATTGGCAGGTTGTCTCATGTTTGTTGACGGTATATCTCAATGACCGGTAATCAAACAATGTCGCATTGTGTTCGACCTCAACTCCTTTATTCACATGATGTAGACTTGCACCCTTGGCAGATAGTGTAGAAGACTTGAAGACATCACTATGTGGCTGCAACTTTTCTGAGTTGTTGCTTCCTTTTCATTGGACCAATACCTATATGACTTCAGTGATCATGGGAGATCAAATTGTACTCCATGGCATACAAATATCTTCATATTGGTTTTGAGACTGGTTTCATTGGGCCTTGTTTGTGACTATGACAACTTTTGGCATGTAACCGCATTTGTATTTGCCTATTCATGGCCACGAACACTTATTTGGTATATTTTTCACATGGATCTGCAGTGTATTCTTGGCAGCCATGTATGCAAAGTCAATACAAAATGTAATGAGAAATTGAGTTTGTCCAGTTGGTTCTCTACCACTCCACTCCTGGGTTATTTATAATGTATTTCAGCCATCGCAGATACTCCTCTGACCTCACACACTAGGGGGCATCTATTATAGCAAGATTTGCCTCACCATTGCTATCTTTCACAGAGGGCCTTTTTCCATTTTCCTATGCAGACTTGTCATCCCTTTTTTATGAATCCAAAGCTAAAAATACATATTTTTCCACATATACATGCCCTATCTACTATACAGCATGTGTATACACAGGTTGCTCCACTACAGCCTGCATACATCAGGATTTATGCCAGAAAATACAAAAATGAGTTCGGGTTTCCATGTCATGACAGTAGATCTTTGATCCTTGGCCTTCCATATACTGGAAACGTTCCTCGTGTTTCTCCTCACAAAAGTTACACCAACTCCGAGGCAGGGTATCCTTAGGTTGAAAATTGTTTTCAACCGGATTTCTAAAGGGGGGTGCAGAAGAGGATGAAGCTCCAGGGGTGAGAGGGGGGACAGTACCCTTCCGCTCAAACTCTATCATATGGTTGTTCATATCTTGTAGTAGTTGTAAGAGAGCGAACATGTCTATTTGTCTAACTGATTCTCCCTGGGGAAGGCCAGTTATGTCAAGTTGTTCTTCATACTCTGAACAAGCATGCAGAGTGGAACCAAGATTATCAATGGTCTTTTCTTCAAGCCTATGATGGTAGGGGGAAGGCAATGCATTGTAGTAATGCATGAAAGAGGCTTGGTTCTGAGGGTGGATAAGTTCAGGGATTTGATTGTATAACTTGGTGAAACACAAGTTGAACGACTTGATGGTCTCACCATATTTATAGGTGACGTTATTGTATTCCCTTAACTTCTCAGCGGGGATTTTGTATTTCCCCTAAGTGGATCGGAACCAATATATTAACTCCTCCCAAGTAGACAAAATATTAGGTGGAAGGTCAAAGAAGTCAGTCGCAGCCTTTCCTTCCAAGGAATTGACAAATAGGCGCATGCAAGTATCATTGTCGTTGGCCCCTATGTTATGACAAGCATTGGAAAATGCCACTAGGTATTTGTTTGTACTGATAGTGTTATCTCCTGAAAACTTAGGAAAATTCTCTTTAAACTTCGTAAGTGTATGAGTAGCAGGTGCTAGGTTAAGAGGATAGGACACGTGCCACAGTGTGGTTGTGGCGTCTTCTTCAAATTGAAAAATCCCATACTTTTTAATGACTTTGGTGGGGTTTGTAGTGGATTGGACAGGGATATGGTGGCTATAGAAGCTACCAATCACTGATGATGATGAATATTAAGAAGATGGAGCACTTCCAGTACCACCAGAGCCACCACTAGATGCCATCCTGTGGATGATAAATGAGGAAAAGAAAGACGAGCTGGATGAATCAGATAAATTTCTCCTTATAGCACTTTCTTGGGAAGACAACACAACGTTCCTTCTTCCTATTTCAACAATAGGATTGATTTCAGGTGACAGGCCTCTTCTTCTTCTAGTAGCACGAGAGTCTAAGGACATGGAAAAAAAAGGCCAAACTGAAGAAACAAAAAGGCTATTGTTGACTTCTAAGTTGTCTACGTCTAGCTTCCAATCATTCTTGAACACTAATATCACGTTCAATTGCTGCCCAATTTCTGCCCAAGAATGGTTAAGTTCAACACGGATATTGGCAGTGTCTAGAATGGTATTAAACAAACTCAAAGCAATGTTGGTCTAGTCTTGAAGGACGGTCTCAATATTGGGCTACCTTGCAATAGGAACATTCATTAAAAAACCAGTCAAAGAATCAATATCAGAAAAAGAAAGATGTATCGATGAAAATCGAGTATAAAAATTAACTAGAGAGATATCGAAGATCTCCCCAGTATGGACGCCAAATAAATGTTGAGGAAAAGATATGGAATGATCTTAATCAAGCATTTTTAGATTATGCTTGGCTAAAGAAAAATAGACGGGAATATCACCCTATGTTTATATCCAAGAAAAATAACATCCTAACTCACAAGTATTAGTTACAGGTGTTTAGGCTAGTCTTTTATCAACAAAAAGCTTGTTGGAATTTTACTTTTTATGTAATTTTTTGAACATATCAGTTGTTGAAATAAATTTAAAGATAGAATTAAAGTCACCAAGATGATAATCGAGACAGATGAGACATAAATCAATCCTTTATTTCATTCAATTTTACCGAAGAGTCATTTTCTTTACAAAATCTCATGTAGAAATTTTGGACCAAAGTCAAACTTAGACATCCTCAATGGAACATACAAAAGGACCTCTGACAGAAAACCAAAACTAAACTCTAAAAGTTGGATTATCTTGCCACAGATTGTTTCCCACTCGACTCTGCACAATAGCCTTTGTCATTCATGAAAACTAATTCACAAACTGACAAGTCTACACAGACTATCAAAGATAGACCAACACCTAAAAACAAGTGTCTGAATGATATGATTTATCCCTGAATATTGTTGTCTACAATAAGACCCTGCTATCATAAAAAAGAATTAGGATTGCGATGAATAATGAATGCATGAAAACTGAACTATCTCACCATAAAATCAAAGAACAAACCTTAGTATGCTTATGCTTCTATCCTTTTTTGTTCATCCCTTTCCTTTTTCTTTTAAACAATTATAATTGGTTGAAGTAGTTGAACCAACTCATTAGTTAAGTTAATTAAAAGACTCAACCAACTTTTAGTTAGGGGGGAAATTAATAATCATAATAAGGGTTATAAATAAATCATAACTAGTAGGTGGGACCCCTTGTGACTCCCTCTAGTTCATAACAATCATAACATAACTAGTTAGTTAAGCAAAACACACCTCCTTGTGACTCCCCATCAACATATTCACATTTGACAATTAGCTCATGATTTTGAGATTATTTTCAAAAATCATTACTCATATATCGAAAATAAAACATGTTGTCCAAAGATTCCTGAAGTCAACTGTCATCAACAATAGATAAAATAAAAACTCAAAAGCCATATTTCCCGGTTTGTGAGGCAATCTTTCCCTTCCTGATGCTATCATCTTTTAGTCCTTCTGCACCTGCTTTAGGTTGTGTGGAACCGTTAAGACTCATCTTGTTGATCATATGAGAACAATCATCCTTACAATGCAAGTGGGAGGACATGGATTTTCCATAATTATCTGAAGATGTGGAAGGGGTAGTAGCGGCCTTCTCTTTGACAGAGGTGTAATAGGCCTTTGTTTTTAGTCTTTTATTTGAATAGCTCATCCCTGCATGTGTGATTGATTAGCAAATAATATTTTAAATAACCATGCATGACAACTCTTTTAAAAATATGAAATAGATTTTGGCTCTGCAACATATTAGACTCATGCAATGCAATCCATATGAATTGTTAAATTGTTTGTTGATGAGCAGGGGGTGAGAAAAGGATTATGGGATATGCGAGGGGTTTGTATTGAGCGAAACGTGATATAATGAAGGGAGAAAAAAAGCATGGTTACTTCTCAACGACAACAACAATCAACTGTGATGTAAACCAAAGAAAACATCACTGTAATCCATCCAAGACACTGCCCCTTCCAACTGTGTCAACACAAAAATTCTCTTAACTATAATCAATTTTAGAACAAGGAATGAAAAATGAATATGGGAAGGTGAGGGGGTTATAATTAGCAGAAAGTGAAATAATGGTGGGGAAAGAGAGAGGATATTGTCCATAAAATAAATTAAGTAATCCATATAATCATTTTGTCCAAAGAAATACACCGACTAAATGACCATTGTGACCCAACTAACAACCACTGTGCGTAGTCAAACAACTCTGTTCATTAACTAGTCCACTGTGCATAATCAAATTTTTAACACAGTGTCATTACATCAAGACAATATGCATTCTATAACAAACTGTAAGGGAACTTTGTTTGTATTCATTAATATTTGGGCGATTTCCCAAATGAATACACAGACAATTTCTCCCACTTTGCTCATCAACTACTGCCAACCATTCAATCATCAAATGTAGACATAAAAAATCATGCTTGATTATGTCTCTTAATTCATTTAATAATTAAATTGCATACATAATGGACAGTCAACACAAGGATTCATATCATCTTTCAAAGATCCTGGCTTGCCAATTAAACACGTTGATAATCAAGCATCATTCTGACTCATACTCTTCTGTGAAGTAAACAACCATTCATCAAAATGCAATTGCATTTTTGTGGCTATACAGGCCCAAAGTTCCTTTGACTCTACACATTAAAAATACTGGGATATCCATCTAACACGAGGAAACAACAACATACCCGAGCTCATAATACAATAATCGAATTACAAGAAGCCATAAAAAACTCTTGTGATTATCTCTAAGTGCATAACCCAAAAAAATACTCGTAGCATACACAGTGGGCATCCATACCATAAACACCACGATGTGACATTCTCTTCTGACAATTTTAAACACACAGTCACAGTATCATTATCTCATCCCATCTTGTCGAGTTATCAATCCACTACAAAGAGGCAGCAACAGTATTGCTCAATCAACCAACTGCAACCAAACCATACTGTGTAAAAATTGTNCCATTCTTAACGATGCAATCAAATAACCATACATACGCAGTGGACGGAAATGCCACAAGCACCTCGATTTCATTAATCATTTTTCCATTAAAAACACCCAGCATTGATTCATGCTTATAGGGACGCTACTCATACCAATTCATCAAACACGTCATTGAGTATTGATCAATTACAAACAATGTTGGATTATTAATTAAATAAACACAAGGACAACGCCTATGTATTTGATTTAACAATTCATTTTAATTAACCATGTCGATCTTATACACTCAATAATAACAATTGCAGAGGCTAGATGTTAAACCAACACCACTGTCATACAATCCACTTTGGTCGAGCCAGTTAATTACTTTTGTCAACAATACCTAAGAACCAATAGTAAACCTGACAGGAAACAATGGTCTTCTCTGTCAGCCCTCAGACTTGGGACTTAAGGGTTTTCCCCATGGCCAACATAGGGAGACTGAGGTTGATTCTTATCAATAGAGAAAACCTCTGAGACCAACGATGTACACACAGAGTGTTGGCATGTTTTGCAGGAAGGAGTGTGCTTGTCATTGATGGAAAGAATAGAAGGTGGAGCAAAAGTAAGTGTAAGATGATGCAGGAGCAACTCAAGCAAGCCAGCGCGGAGACAACAGACAGCTAGAAAAGTGCCCAGCACAAATTTTGAAATATCTTGAACCATTAATGAAACATCAAGTGGAGGTGCAGTTGTATAATGTAATCAGACCTTGAGCAATTCGCTCTCGTCCTTAGTAGATAGAAGGCATTTATGGTAGTTAATGCAAGTAGGTAGAGTTAAATGTGTAGATTAGACAGTTTTAGAGCACGAGAGGGAAACGGGATATAGACACCCTCATTGTATATTGTAACATAATTCTAGAGAGCATAGAAGAGAAGCAGAGAGCTGTGTAGCAGACTCCATGTACAGAGGTTCTGAATTAATACAAGAAGGTTGTGATTCAGACTCATGGTGTTCATATATTCTCTGTGTATGCATATTTGAATGTTATGCTTGTGAATGTTTTACTCTTTCTGTCATGCAATTGCTTTTATGCTATGTATGAATGATTTCTTGTTGAATGTTTGAAATCTGAGAGGAAAGGGAAAAAAATGAGTTTCAATTGTTTCTCTATCTGAGCAAGACTTTCTGCAAGGAGTGCAGTTGAATTGTCCGCAAGGAGTGCATCGACAAGGTGTTCAGAGGTTTGTCTCTGAAAGCTCAGGAGAGATAACTTTTGTTCTCATTCACACCAGAGGTGCAGTCAGGCACAGGAGCCGTGCAAGGAGTGCGCAGGCCGAGTAAAGTCTCAGAGTTTCGAATCTGAGTGAAGCATTGAGAGACTACTGCTGCAGGTGTGCACAGAGTCGAAGAAGTTCAACACTTGAAAGTGTTTGAAGGTCTCCACAAGGAGTGCGCGCAAGAGTTTTCTGAAAGACTTAGAGTTGGGAAAAGTTCAGAAGGATTTGAACCCTTGAAGATTTGAAGGAAGGCGTAGTGACGAGGGACCGTAGGAGGACGAGTTCTGTGGAGAGAGACACCTTGGTTAGTTGTGCAGGGGTTCTCAGAGAAAATAACGGACGGTCGAAATTCTCTGAAGAGAATTTGTGAAATCTTGTGAGCCATTAGATCTCATGAAAGAGCAAGGGAGTTACCGCGAGTATTCTGAAAGGTTCTAAGCTCAGGAGGAATAGGACCGTAGATCCAAGCCACAAGGGCCGTTGGATTTTCATGTGTATTCCGACATCGGGGTTTCGTAGGTGGAAGTCCCGTAAACTTTGCAATGGGAATCGCGATATCCCGAACCGTGAAGTCTCGAAGGCTAAAAGGATCGTGTGGGCCATTGAGGAGTCAGCGAAGCTGACAGGTGGCACACTATTGACACAGAGTCAAACTCCATTGACCATTTCAGAGTTTCGTGGAGTGAAGTTTCAAATTCATTGCATTAGGATTCATGATATTGTGAAGTCCGAAGTCCCAATAGAAGTAAAGTGACGTTGAAAATTCAACCTTGTGAGGGCATCGGAAATTCGGAAGATCGGGTTTTAGGAATCGTGGGAACAAGTTGCTTGACACCGTGACCATCGAAATCGCGATAAGGAAAAGTCCAAAAGAGAAAGAGGAAGGGTCAGCGTTGACTGTTTTCGGGTTTTTGGAGATTGAGGAATAATACGCTCGACCACCAGATTCGTGGAAGTGCGAAGTCCGATTTCCCAAAGTACAAAGGGAAATTCTTGAAGTTGATTGCGGGTGCAGATTTCCCTAAAGGGAAATAGAACAGCCATTTCCGAAATCTCTTCAGGCCAAGGAGAGGAAAATGATCCTGTGTATGTAACCTTCCGACCCGCGGGTTGAGGAGGGTTGCGTCATCATAAGATCAGGAGGAGGAGCGAACAATAAGCAGAGATCACAGCTCATAAAGAAAAGCACGATAAAACTTAGATCAAATCAAGACCGTCGCATCTTCAAGACAGATCAACGATAGGGATGAATTGCGGGGAGCGAAAGATGAATTAAACTACTCACCAGTTAAAATCCCACAATTTTTCTAGATCGTCAGATATCATAGCTTAAAATATCTATGACTACGGTTGATCCAACAAACAATGAGTTTAATTTAGATTAAATCATGTCCGTCGGATGCGCAATCGCCAATTCTACGGCAGGGATGAATTGTGGATATTAAAAGGATAATTAAACATCGCACTTGTTCCTATCTCGCAATCAGTCAGGACCGTTCGATCTTATAGCTTTGAAGATCAATGATTGTGGTTAACTCACCAATAGTGCACATCTTCCCATTGCGTAGTTGGGTGACGAGTTAAAACACTCGCAGATTGTGGTTGCACAATCATTCTTGATCATGGATATGTTTTAAGAAACTTCACAATCGTTGGATCAGTTATGAGTGGAAGGATAGGATAAGAGAGAAAAACGTTTGAGAATTTGATTATGCGAATTCTCATCAGTCGTCAGATCACTTTCAAGTGGAAGGACAGGATAAGCTAGCAAAGACGCAACACTGACAGATCAAGTCGTCGATCTAAGATCCTAATCGACGAACAACATTTAGTTCATGTTAAATTCATGAGGATGTTACACTCCGGAATGTTTGAGATGTGAAATACCTGAAGCTCGGAAATCTGAAATGAATAAAGACCGTCAGATTTAGAGGAAAAACAAGGACTGTTGGTTTAGGGTTGTTGGTTAGCAGACCACATCAACAAAAGGGCATAGTGGCAGACCTTGTCAGAAGACCACGTTGGCAGACCATGTCAGCAGGACACATCAAAAATATGCATGGCATAATCAGGTGATGACAAGCATCAAGAGGAAATTGGCTCGTTCCATGTCAACAAGTGGTGTAAGAAAGTTACGTCACTCCGGGAGAATTGCTTCGGGGGTTTCACCACCAAGAAATGTCAAAATTCCCAAAGTCTCGAAGGACGAAGGTCCAAAGTCACTTTCAGTCGTCGATCTAAGATACTATCCGGAGCATTAGATCAAGGACTCATGGCATAGTCATAGAATGACAAGTGTCAAGTTGAAATCAACATTTCAGGCATGCGCAAATCATGAATCAGAGTGACCCGTGGCAGTTGATCGGCTCGTGACACGTCATCAAGTGACGCAAGAGTTACGTCACTCTGGGAGTTTTTCTTCTGGAGTTTTACCACCAGCACTCACCTAAAGACCCAAAGTACCGAATGCCGAAGACCCAAAGTGGACACGAGACGTTCGATCTGAAGATCACTTCGGGAGCAGTCTCAGTCGTCGATATACTACAGTGGAAGGATAGTGTAAGTGAAAACGCTAATCGACAGCAAGCCGTCTCCACCGTCTTATGACTGACTCAGTATGTGATCACTCCGGAGGAAAGAACGGGTTGAGATTTGAAATCTCCGAAGTCCGAAGACCCGAGGATATCTCGACTATTAATCTAAGAGGAACACGTATCAGAGGCTTGTTAGCTTCGAAAGATTGACGTACGGAGGAAAGAAAGGGTTGAGAGTCGAAATCTTCAAAGTCCGAAGACCCGAAGGAGATCTTGATCGTCGATCTGATGTTGGGTGTACTATCAACCGTTGATCAAAATACAGTGGAACGATAGTGTAATCATAATAGACAAAGTCACGGAGTAAAAGGTGGCCATACATCTCATTGCTTGATTAATTCTTGGCCGTTGGATTAAGAAATGAAGGATGACTGTAAGGATTAGTGCTAACCATTGATTTGGTTCCGAGATGTAATGTGAACCGTTCGATCTGTTCGAGAATTATGATTTGGAAATTTTGAAAGGTTTGAAACCCAAAAGTTTCGAAGGGAAAAGTGCCAAAGTTACGACAGTCGTCCATTTTAGGAGAATGAATCATGACCGTTGAATTGATAAGTGCTCGATAAGCCTAAGTGTATGGTCACCACCAGTGATCACGTGAAGGAAGGGGTTTAGGAGCTGAATAAGCCATAATTGACTGGATGTAACTGACAAAGAAGACAAAGAGTTTCGACTACCAGAGAAGGTAAGGAATCTCAACATAACACCCACTAATGATGAACACATGGAGTGAACCGCCAGAGAAGACAAAGAGTTGCCATGATGATCAAGCAAAGGACTCAATGTGAGAAAGAGATGCAGAAAAGAGAAGTGATGTGATTATGATGGTTAGCAATGCAGTTGTGAGGAAGAGACACAGTGAACAACCTGTAGCGCAGAACAGTGACGTAGTGAAAAGCATGCAGAGGCATAGCGCATAGTAGAGAGATGGTGCATAGAGCATAAAAGGCATAAGAACAGAAAGTGCATGGATGCGATAAGAGAGACTATGATGCAGGCAGAGTAGAGCAATGTAGCAGAATAGTGATGAGACTAGTAAGCCATAGATAAATGATGTGTCACTATGATAAATTCAAGAAAAGAAAAGATTTATATTTCAGGGTGGTAGGGAGGTGAATCGTGATAGGGAGGACTAGTGTCGTCATAGTTTCAAGTGGGTGCTTGAACAGAGGGAGTTGTAGCTTCCATTTGGTTGCAGCTAGAAAAACTAGGTTGGCAGGGTGGTGCAAGGGAGAACTATTGTTCTTTGTTATACAGGTTGGTGCCTGTGTGACTAGAAATTGATGCTTCCATCCAGTTGGTGCTGGAACACTCAAGGAGTTGGTGCTTCCTTCTAGTGGGTGATAGAGAAACCAAAGAGTTGGTGCTCTCAGTAGGTTGTTTCTTGTGAAACAGAGGTTGTATCCTTAAGAAGAGTTGGAGCTCATAAGAATGATAATGTACAGAAAATCAAGATTACTTATCATATCAAGAAGAAGAGGTTTTTCCATTTATGGGTTTCCTCAGGAAATATCTGTCTCTGTATATTTCATTTGTGTGATTGATGTTGAATATTCCATTGCTTACTTCCCTGCATTATTGTGATCATCATTGAGTGTTATGTA
>JASDQU011248693.1:9526-19635 GCA_032191745.1 Picea mariana | reverse complement strand
AAAGAATAATAATGAAAACCTTGGCAAGTATGATGACAGGGTTGATGAAGGCATCTTCTTAGGAGATGCTACCAATAGTAAAGGATATATATGCTTTAATAAAAGATTGCATAAATTAGTTGATTGCATTGATTTAAAGGTTGATGAAGGAGTTTCAGTAATATAGGTGAGCAATATTGAGTCTACTACAAAGGACACAACTGAAAATGAAGATGAACGGGTCCAAGAATCAGATGGAGAAGAGACACCCAGACAAGAAGAGTCAGGACAACAATCAGCATCAAATCCTTCCTCCATAATTACTCAAAAGAATCATCCTGAAAGTTAGATAATTGGTAAGAAAGACAAAGGTGTACAAACCAGGAGAAGGAGAACCAAAGACACCGAGAAATCACATATGGCCTTCATATCCATGGTATAACCCAAGAACTTCAATGAATCCAGTGAAGATGTAAATTGGTTAAAATCAATGAATGAGGAATTGGACCAGATTGAAAAGAATGACACTTGGGAACTCGTTCCTAGGCCAGCAAATAAAAATGTAATAGGATCCAAATGGGTCTACAAAAATAAGATGAATGAGAAAGGAAATATTGTAAGAAATAAGGCTAGATTGGCCTGCAAAGGATATGCTCAAATAGAAGGACTGGACTTTGATGAAACATTTGCGCCTGTAGCAAGATTGGAAGCTATTAGAATTTGTCTTGCCTATGCTTGTCATAAACAATTTAAATTCTATCAAATGGATGTCAAGTCATATTTTCTAAATGGATATCTAAAAAAATAAGTCTATATGGAACAACCAGAGGGTTTCCAACTGACAGATAACCCTGACTTTGTCTGCAAGCTGAAGAAATCCTTATATGGGTTGAAACAAGCTCCTCGTGCATGGTATTATAGACTGGATAAGTATCTTCAAGACAAAGGGTTCAAGAGAGGAACAATTAACATCAATCTATATATCAAAACAAAGGGAAATGATTTTCTCATTGTGTTGGTCTATATAGATGACATCATCTTCAAAAGCAATAATGCTTCGCTGGTACAATGGTTTTCCTCTGCCATGCAGTCTGAATTTGAAATGTCTATGATAGGGGAACTATCATTTTTTCTTGGTCTGCAAATTACTCAAAGGTATAAATGATTATTTCTTTCTCAAGAGAAATGTTGAAAAGGTTTAAAATGGAATATTCTACGCCTATGAGCACACCTATGGTCACTGGATGCAAGTTAAGCAAGGATGATGACTCACCTGATGTTGATCAGAGTTCCTATAGGTCTATGATAGGTAGCCTATTGTATATCACATCATCCCGTCCAGACATAATGCATGTTGTTGGAATGGTAGGAAGGTATTAGGCTACACCTAAACAGAGTCATTTGTTAGTTGTCAAAAGAATATTCAGATACTTGAAAGGAACAATGAACTATGGCCTATGGTATCCTAGGAATCAAAATTTTCAACTGTCAGTCTATTTAGATGTTGATTGGGCTAACCGCGTGGATGAAAGGAAAAGCACAAGTGGAGGTGCATTCTTCTTAGGAGATTCTCTTGTATCATAGTTGAGCAAGAAGCAAGGTTCCATTTCCTTATCAATTACAGAAGTTGAATACATTGTAGTTGCCACTTGTTGTACCCAAGTATTGTGGATGATTCAAACACTTGCAGATTTGGAGGTAAAATATACTACACCAATCCCAATTCATTATGATAATACCAATGCAATTAGTGTGTCAAAGAACCCTATATTTCACTCCAAGACCAAGCATATACCCATCAAGTATCACTTCTTGAGGGAACAAGTGACCAACAATGTTGTTTATTTGCATTATATTCCATCCAAATATCAAATTGTTGATATCTTCACTAAACCTCTTGCACAAGATCAATTTGAGTATCTACGCCAGAAGTTGGGCATGACCCCATTATCAACCTAAGAGATTCCATCCTGTGAGGGGGAGTATGTGTTGGTTGAATATCTGATACCTCTGAAAAGTACTGCAACAGCTCAGGGGGAGCATGTTTTCTTTGACATTGATGTCAAAGGGGGAGAAAAGGAGTAGTGTGGATGCTACAGTTGGAGGTCCAAGAAGTCTAGTGCAGCCTTTGAGGGTTGCCATCAATGCCAAAGGGGGAGATTGTTGGCATGTTTTGCAAGAAAGAGTGTTCTTGTCATTGATGGAAAGAACAGAAGGTGGAGCAGAAGGAAGCGTAATCTTAGGAGGAAGAGCGAATAACAAGCAGAGATCACATCTCATAAAGGAAAGCGTGATAAAACTTAGATCAAATCAAGGTCATCGAATCTGCAAGCTAGATCAATGACAGGGATGAATTGTGGGAAGTGAAAGCTGAATTAAACTACTCGTCAGTTGCAATCCCGCAATCTGTCTAGATCGTCAGATCTCATAGCTTTAAAAATATGGTTGATCCAACAAAAAATGAGCTTAAGTCAGATTAAATCATGTCCGTTGAATGCGCAATCGCCAAATCTACGACAGGGATGAATTGCGGAGATTGAAAGGAGAATTAAACATCGCGCTCGTTCCCATCCCGCAATCAGTCAGGATCATCCGATCTTATAGCTTTGAAGATCAACGATTGTGGTTAACTCACCAATAGCGCACATCTTCCCATTGCGGAGTTGGGTGATGAGTTAAAACACTCGCATATTGTGGTTGCGCAATCATTCTTGATCGTGGATCTGTTTTAAGAAACTTCACAACCGTTGGATCACTTTTGAGTGGAAGGACAAGATAAGCAAGAAAAACGTTTGAAAATTCGATTATACGAATTCCTGTCAGCCATCGGATCACTTTCAAGTGGAAGGAAAAGATAAGCTAGCAGCACCGCAACGCTGATAGATCAAGCCGTCGATCTAAGATCTCGATCGATGAACAACATTTAGTTTGGGTTGAAAGTCGCGAGGAGGTTACACTATGGAATGTTTGAGATATGAAATACTCGAAGCCTGGAAATCCAAAATGAATAAGGACCGTCAGATTTGGAGGACAAACAAGGACCGTTGGTTCAGGGTTGTTGGTCAGCAGACCACGTCAACAAAAGGGCATAGTGGCAGAACTCGTCAGAAGACCACATTGGTAGACCATGTCAGCAAACCACGTCATCAAATACGCATGGCATAATCAGGTGATGACAAGCATCAAGAAGAAATTGGCTCGTGCCATGTCAACAAGTGACGTAAGAAAGTTACGTCACTCCGGGAGAATTTCTTCAGGGGTTTCACCATCAAGAAATGTTAGAAGTCCCGAAGGACGAAGGCCCAAAGTCACTTTCAGTCATCGATCTAAGATAATATCCTGACCGTTAGATCAAGGACACATGGCACAGTCAGAGAACGACAAGTGTCAAGTTGAAATCAACATTTCAAGTACGTGCAAATAATGAATCAAAGTGACAAATGCAGCTTCTCGACTCGTGACACATCATCAAGTGACACAAGAGTTGCGTAACTCCAGGAGTTTTGCTTTAGGAGTTTTACCACTAGAATTCGCCCAAAGACCTGAAGTCCCGAATGTTGAAGACCCAAAGTGAACATGAGACGTTCGATCTGAAGATCACTTCGGGAGCAGTCTCAGCGGTCGATCTACTATAGTGGAAGGATAGTGTAAGTGAAAATGTTAACCGACAGCAAGCAGTCTCCACCATCTTATGACTAACTCAGCAAGTGATCACTCTGGAGGAAACAACGGGATGAAATTTGATATCTCCAAAGTTCGGAGACCCGAGGAGATATCAGTCATTAATCCAAGAGGGACATGCGTCAGAGGCTTGTCATCTACGGAAGATTTACGTATGGAGGAAAGAAAGGGTTGAGACTTGAAATCTCCAAAGTTCGAAGATCCGAAGGAGATCTCGACCGTCAATCTAATGTCAGGTGTACTATCAATCATTGATCAAAATACAGTGGAAGGATAGCGTAAGCATAATAGACAAAGTCGAGGAGTAAAAGGTGGCCATACATCTCATTGCTTGATTAAGTCTTGGTCATTGGATTAAGCAATCAAGGATGACTGTAAGGATTAATGCTAACCATTGATCTAGTTCCGAGATGTAATGTGAACCATCCGATCTATTCAGGAATTCTGATTTGGAAGTTTCAAAAGGTTTGAAACCCAAAAGTTCTGAAGGGAAAAGTGTCGAAGTTACGACAGTCGTCCATTTCAGAAGATTGAATCGTGACCATTGAATTGATAAGAAATTGATAAGCCTAAGTGTATGGTCACCATCAGTGATCACATGAAGGAAGGGGCTTAGGAGCCGAAGAAGCCATAATTAGCTGGTTGTAACGGACAGAGAAGATGAAGAGTTTTGGCTGCTGGAGAAGCTAAGGAATCTCAGCATAACTCCCACTAATGATGAACACATGGAGTGAACTGCCAAAGAAGATGAAGAGTTGCCACGATGATTAGGCAGAGGACTCGGCATGAGAAAGAAATGAAGAAAAAAGAATTGATGTGATTCTATTGGTTAGCGATGCAGTTGTGAAGAAGAGACGCAGTGAACAACCTGTAGGGAAAGACAGTGACGCAGTGAAGAGAATGTAGAGGAATAGCGCATAGTAGAGATATGGCACATAGAGCATAAAAGGCAGAAGAATAGAAAGTGCATGGATGCGAGAAGAGAGACTCTGATGCAGGTAGAGAATAGCAGTGTAGCAAAACAATGATGAGACTGGTAAGCCATAGATAAATGTTGTATCACTGTGATAAATTCAAGAAAATCAAAGATTTTTTTCAGGGTGGTAGGGAGGTGCTAGCGAGGACTGGTGTCCTCAGAGTTTCAAGTGGGTGCTTGAACACGAGGAGTTGTAGCTTCCATCTGGTTGCAGCCAAAAAAACCAAGGTGGTAGGGTGGTGCAAGGGAGAACTATTGTTCTCTGTTATATAGGTTGGTGCCTGTGTGACTGGAAGTTGGTGTTGGAACACTCAAGGAGTTGGTGCTTCCTTCTAGTGGGTGATAGAGAAACTAGAGATTTGGTGCTCTCAGCAAGTTGTTGCTTGTAAAACAGAGGTTGTAGCCTCAAGAAGAGTTGGAGCTCATAAGAATGATAATGTATAGAAAATAAAGATTACTTATCATATCAAGAAGAAGAGTTTTTTCCCTTTATGGGTTTCCTCAGGAAATATCTGTCTCAATATATTTCATGTGTGTGATTGATGTTGAATATTCTATTACTTACTTCCCTGCTTTATTTTGATCGTCATTGAGTGTTCTGTAAAAAGTTTAAAATGGGCATAATTGTTTAAGCATAGTAACCACTGATTCACCCCCCCTCTCAGTTGTCCAACATAGAAAATGACACAATTTACTTTGTGGCCAGGGTGATGAATCCCATGAAAGGAGAGGTATGAGTAGAGGTTTCAGGATTCATTTGGGCTTTGTAATGACTTAGAACACGTAGGGTATAACCCTCGTGGTTCTCTCAACCAACCAACTAACAACGCTGATAAGAAGTAGAGCTGAGAATAAGAAACATAACCTACTACACGACCAAAAAAGCATGAACAACCCAATACCCAAAATAATGTGCAACGTGACCAGGCATCCCAAACCCATTAAACCCCATAAAAGTAGAGACTAGGTATGGTAACATAAAATGCGTGAAGACAACCAGTCACTCCAAACCAAACAAAAACCCTTCAACTAAACCAACAAGATGACAAAGAGCCTTTATGGTTGCTAACACATCAAGGTGACCAATAACGTTGTAACTTCAAACATTTTTGCAGAGAAAACCATCAACACTTTATCCCAAAAAAACGCAATTTCACATAGTTGCCATACTCAAGGAGAACACAACCCAATACATCCAAGCCAATATCCATTTCATAACCAGAGCAGACTCGTGGATGGGAAAAAAAAAACATACATGTAATCAAACACCTTAAAACACGAGTTGGTCGAGCGGTTCCTCTCTGCTAGGAAGTCGGAGCATAACCACAACAACAAAATTGAACAATAGCTCGATTAGGGTGGCATCCAACAAAGAAGTAAGGGTGACGTGAAGTAAATGCACGTCGCCTCCATTCACAGTGCATTAATTCCTTAGCACATGCCAGCGAGCTTTCCATCAACACAATCAATCAAACCATGTATTGAAACCATCACCCATTAAAACCAATAGTGTGGGCATATCACATTTCTAACTTATGCCATAACATAATTCAACCAAGTTCCATATAATTCAACAATTTGAATAACCATTAGCATATATTACCTTGTCAAATGCACCACCAACATTCTATCCATCCAAATAATATCATATGCATATTAACCATATAACTCAATCAAATCGCATAAATATTACTTGCTAGCTAGGATTTAACCATAGTCATTTAAATCTGTCATGCCTATAGTATAGCATCTAGCATAGTTCAAATCCTTCCCTTTGCATTTGTTGCATTGTTTTCATTTCTTTCCAATTGCTTGGATGTGTTATTGCCTTTTTTCCAACTGCCTTTTATGTATTATTACTAACATGTCTGTTGTGCAGGTGTTCCAAGAATAGGTAGCAGTGGTGTCAATGAATAGCATAGGCCGTAGTAACATAAAGAACCAATACTTTATAATCCCAAACCATAGCCAATAAAAACAAGATCTCATCAACTAGGTAAGTCGTGTCAAACATCATCACAAACATCAAATATGAACAGATTTGATCTCCAATGTACAAGGGTGTCCCACCTACTAGTATTATTTAGCTTTTATAGTAATACGCTTTAGCAACACTTTGCGAGCAAAACTTCGTTGTGATTTTAATCGTCAACAGATCTAATATTCAGTAAATTATGTTTTAATGTGTTTTAATAGGAGATCTCCTCGAGCCTTTTGATTATTAATGACCATCATTTTGAACCTGTATGGTAAGTTATTAGCATTGAAAGCATAGTAAATGTGCATTGGGAAAGGCACGAGGGTGGCAGGGATGGATGGGGCAGTATGTGACTTGACATTTTTGTGAACCCGTGAACCCGAGAACCCGAGATGGTATAAGGCGCGAAATTGGCTAAGTGTGGGACAACGCGGCGGTCGGATGGATTCGTGTAGGAGGAATGACACTTAGGCAGTTCGGGGAGTCCGGGGCTCGAAATGTAGATCGTGAAACTCTTTGGTGTGATATCTCTATCACGGAACTCAGGAACATGAAATATTGATCTCATCAACTCGGTAACCCGCGATCGTAGAATCAACTAAGTATGGAACAACATGGCAGTCGGTCGAACTCGTGATGTGAACTTGTAGATGGAGGTGGGAAAATGTAAGTCCACCAACCCACAAACCCGCGGTTTAAAATGCGACTAAGTGTTAGAACTAGAAAGGGACAGTAAGAGGGAAAAAAGAAAAGGGAAAAATGGGTAAGTGTAGAAGTGGGAAAAGAAAGGGAGAAATGAATTCGAGAGAATAGAAAAGGGGAGGAAATTTTTCAGAAGCGGAAAATGACATCAACAAATTGTTAGTTTATTGAGTCATTTCTTTGAGTCAAATGAATCATCAATATTTTTGTAATGGTTCGTGGTAAGCCAAAAACCACTTTGTAATGACAGATGCAAGTTTTTGGTCAGTCAAAACCACCTAATGTAATGAATGGTTTGTGGTTAAGGGTGAGCCAATAAAACCCTAGGTATGATGTAATGGTTGAAGGGTAACCCGTAGAAAACCCATAGGAAGGTCAAGAGTAAGCTAATGAAATCCTTGATAGGAAGTGGATGCAATTCAGATGATTGAATCAATATCCAAAATTATCAAAGAAAGATGTAGCTCATGTTGATATAGAAAAACAACAACAACTGAAGAAACAGATGTAGATGGAGAAGACAAAAGATGATGCAAATGAAGAATACTAAAGATGAAGACAACTCAAGACATCTAGGCTGAATCATAAGTATTCATTAAGGGGAATTACAAAGGAATAATTCAGACTTGTGATATGATGAAATCATTATTAGTGAAAGTAGACTAATTCTAGAAGTCTATGTATGATCAAAGATGAGGACATTCAGAGAAGTTAGGGATGGAGATTGCATAGAGAGATTTATGGAGATATTCGTGGAGATATTTATGGAGATGGTTGTACCAAATAGATATATTGGAAATCTTGTTATGAGCACCTCAATGCTATAAAATGAGGCCTCATGTTGTATTGATGTAAGAGAGTAATGTATTATTATTGTACATTAATACAATGTGATTTTTGAGTATATTTGTTGTTCTTAAATGAAAGTTTCTTTGTGTAATGATATGTTTATTGTTGCTCATAATATCAACACCAATTTCAAACCCAACTCCTAAGTCCTGCTTTGTTGTACTTAAAAATAACTCTTGGGCTGATGTCATATGCCTAGATGCTTCATTGTCCACATACCAAGCATTCTGCAAAACCGTATTGGAGAAAGGAAAAATATCATCGAGAATTCTTTCTCGAACTTGGAGGAAAATTCACTCATCTAAGTTTCAGTAGAGGCTGGTATCTATTGTTGCTACTTTCATTTACCTATATTCTTGTTCGAACAGTATGATGCATAATGTCTTGGCTTATGACACAGGAAGCACTTGATTTTACTCAATTCCTTCTTCCTTGTATGCGAGTTTGAATCCTCACTCTTTCCCTTATCCTGGTTGGGCCCTTTACCTTTTCCCTTATTGGTTTGACCAATTAGGGTATGGTCATTGTCATCTCCTTGTTGGTTTCCCTTTGAATCCAATCGAGTTTCTTCCTGGATACAACCATCCCACTGTCTTTTCGAGGAGGGAAGGTTTTCCCAAGCACATACTCCCTAGATAAATGTTTCCCTTTGAGGTGAGAACCCATTCAGTACCATGTTTACTATCACTTTGTCTTCAACCTTATCCCCAATTGTTGCAAGTTGGTCACAAATTTTGTGTGACCTTCATCAAGTAACTGGTGATGGTGTATGATCTAGTCATCTTAATAGATCTAATTTTTTTGTGCAATATCATCTTCATGTTAATGTTCTCACTCTAGTAAAGGCCAACTAGGGCATCGAACATCTCCTTCGTCTTCTTCTTCTTGGATATGTGAGGGATATGATGATCCTTTATAGCATCCATGATCATTCATTTGGATTTCACTTATTTCTTCTTGTGAGCTATCAAATCATGCGTATTTATCAGTGTAAAAACTACATTCTTGATGATGTCCTAGAGTTCATTTTCTTCTAATAGAAGAGTTACCCTAAATTTTCTTTATAGGAAATTCGATGCACCATCCAATTTGTCCTTGAACCTGAGGCTAGCTAATTCCATTCCTGATATGAAAAAAAACTCCCACTCTTTTGATCTTCTAAATCAGAGTAGCTCTGATACCATGTAAATTTCCAAGCACTAGGTGACTGATGTCTTATGTTTCTTTATTAAATAACTCAGATCTTGAATTAATTTAATAACATAATTAAAATTTTGAACATGCAATAGTCACACATATAGCTGGAAAATATGAACAACAGAAGCAAAATAACTTTTCAAGTACACAAGAATTTATGTCTTTCAAATTAGCTTATCATTAATGATAAAAAAACTTACAAGGACACCTCAAAATTGAGGTTTACATTCTGCTGAAAGAGAAAACTGTTGAAACATATCTAAGGAACTGTTGAACTAGTGCGTATGTATGACTATACGGTCTGTCTGTATGGATCTTTATGGAACTATCTGTATGACTCTGCAAAATCATTGGTGCACCTCTATTCTTCAACCTACAATCATTGTAAATTTATCCTCTCAATGTTTCAATGCTTTCTCTCTTCCTAGGCCTCTTTCTTCACCTTTGGACAAAATTGTCTTCATGAAGAATGAATGTGTATTTACCCTCTACCTTGACTTTCCTTTATACTTTAGTTGAAACCCTAATCTCTTGATGACATCAACTGTTGAGATTAATATAAATCATTAATGCATTAAAATGCAATTTATTAGACTCAACAACTAATTAAAATACTTTCGCTTTATAAATAAGGTGAATTACAAAATAGATTTGAATTGGACGACTTCACACACGTTTGACACAAAACCTGTGTGGAAGTTCCTGTCCAAGATACAAACATCAACATAAAGAAAGCATGCAAAATAT
>JASDQU011248692.1:16035-32171 GCA_032191745.1 Picea mariana | reverse complement strand
AGGAGGAGCGCGTGCAATAGGAATCGCGGAAGGAGAACCATAGGAACTCTGAAAATACAGAGAGACACGAGCAAAGGAGAAGGGGAGTAACCTTCATCCTTGACTTCCATGACTGGAAGTAGGAGACTAAGTCTCAAAGAATCATGGTCTGGCTCGGGGGTGGCTAGTGGTAAATCCGGTTGGAATCACTAAGCTTACAGTTGGGTGGAAACGAGCACCCCTCTCAACATTCGCATCATGTCTAGAATTTCTAATAAGTGTTATGTCTTGCATTTGGAATTGAATGTCATGATCGCATGCTCATTTTTATACACTCATAAATAGTTTCTGTATCGAAGTGTTTGCCTTGTGCTTTGATTGGAAATAATGGATGCATGCTTATACTGATATAACTACAAATTGGTTAATGTTTAGAATGTATAAGTTTAGGATACGAGTCCGTTCCCCTGAATATTGACCCATCTAACTTGACTCATGCTATGCCCTGGTTTATCCTCTCGAAGGAACCCTTTTTCAAGAAAGTCCCTTGCATTCCAGAGTCGGAGTGAGCTCCTTGGAAAAGACTACCATTGTAGTAAATCCACGAGTTTACCTTAACCCTGTCGTGAATTAAATGGGCTTCATAGTTTCAGCTCCCAGGAAACCTAGGTGTGAGACCCCTTATCTGTGCACATCACGAAATCCCAACTTGTGAAACCCTGAAATGAGCTTAGTGTGTATATGGGCTTCAAAGTTTTGGCTCCCTGGAAACCCAGGTGTGAGACCCCTTGTTTGTGCACATCGTGAAATCTCGACTTGAGAAACACCGAAATAATTTTAGTGTGTATATGGGCTTTGGATTTTGAGCTCCTGGGAATCCCAGGTGCGAGACCCCTTGTCTGTGCACATCGTGAAATCCCAACTTGTGAAACCCTGAAATGAGCTTAGTATGTTTATGGGCTTCGGAGTTTTGGCTCCCAGGAAACCCAGGTGCGAGACCCCTTGTCTGCGCATATCGTGAAATCTCGACTTGCAAAACCCCGAAATGAGCTTAGTGTGTATATGGGCTTCGGAGTTTCGGCTCCCGGGAAACCTAGGTGTGAGACCCCTTGTTTGTGCACATCGCGAAATCCTGACTTGTGAAACCCCAAAATGAGCTTAGTGTGTATATGGGCTTTGGAGTTTCTGCTTCTGGGAAACCTAGGTGCGAGACCCCTTGTCTGCTCACATCGTGAAATCTCGACTTGTGAAACCCCAAAATGAGCTTAGTGTATATACAGGCTTTGGAGTTTCGGCTCATGGGAAACCTAGGTGCAAGACCCCTTGTCTGCGCACATCGCGAAATCTATACTTGTGAAACCCCGAAATGAGATTAGTGTATATATGGGCTTCATATTTTTGGCTCTCAGGAAACCCAGGTTTGAGACCCCTCGTCTTCGCACATCGAAAAATCCTAGTACGCGAAATCCTAGTATGTGAAACCCTGAAGTGATGTAGTGTGAAAGGATTTTAGTTTTTCGGCACACAGGAGACCAAAGGGTATGAACCCCTCATCTTTGCAAGCTGCGAAATCCCGGTACGTGAAATCCCAGTAGGTGAAATCCTGAAGCAGCTTAGTGTGAATAGGATTTTGGGTTTTGAGGTTTGAAGATTTGAAGAACTCAAGTCCCTTTCATTTCGAATTCCCAGTTTCTGATGTCCCGATATGGTTTCCGAAGTCCTGAAATGCGAAAGGTGCCTCTTGGCTAGGCTCGGGGTTATAACTGATGATCACATGAAGGTTAAGCCTGCACTTGGTGCTTGAGTTGTACAGGACAAATTTTCAACGAAAGAACTAGTGGATTGGTTTAGTGAAGGTCCCGATCAGAAGACCTAGCCTACGCTCGGACCTCATAGGAATTTCGGGAACTCTATCCCTCGATAAAGAAGGAGAAAGAAAAAGGCAAAAAATCTATTATGCCATAGTGGGTGTGTGATAGGTTCCATCTTGTTTTATTGTGATTAATACATCTAGGAAAGGTATACTATCATTTTCTTGTTGCTCCATTGTAAATTTAATGTCTTCTGAAATTCGGTTGAGGTGATAGAAGAACCTTAATAGTGCGTCTTTTCCATGAGGCTATTTGAAAATTGTGTCATCTACATAGATTTTCCATCTTGAGTGATTTAGTGAGTATGTATTGAGATCCTTCTTCTTAAATTTTTCCATAAAGAGGTTGACCACAATTGGGGATAGGGGGGATGCCATGCCTACTCCACTTGTTTGTTCAAATAATTCACCTTGGAAGCTGAAGAAGGTAGATCTAACAAAACATTATGCTAATTTAGTTGTCCCTAGGTCTGTGACTTCATTGATAACCTAAATATATTCATTTAATGGGATTTTAGTGAAAAGTAAAACTACATCGAAAATGATGAGCATGTCTTCAGGTTCAACTTTTTCTTCTTCCAAGAGTTTCATAAAGTCATTTGAATCCTTGATGTAAGAGTCATTTTTTCCAACCAAGGGTGCTAATATCTTTCCTACATATTTTGCAAGTTCATAGGTTGGGGAACCAATTGCGCTGACAATTGGTCTGAGTGGAGCACCTTCTTTGTGTATTTTTGGTAGTCCATAGATTCTTGGCATGATATGACAACTAAGAGTAAGTCGCTTCTTTGTTCCTTCATCTAGATTGGTTTCGTTAATGTTTTTTTTTACTTCTTTGATGATTTTGGAAATTAGGTTGCTACCTAGTTTTTTGTAGATGCCACTAATGGTGAGGTGCTTATTCATTTTGGTGTTGTAATTCACCTTGTTTATGACCATAGTGGCTCCTCCTTTGTCGGATTTTAAAACTATCACACTATCATTATTTCTCATGTTTCTAAGGGATTCAATTTTTTTTTTTACTCAAATTACTTTCTGGTGGTTTTGCATTCTTTAGCACTGATGCACAGTATTGTATAATGTCTTCTTGTTCCTCTTCATTCAAATTTTTTATGTTGTCTTCAATGCTACAGACAATGCTCTTAACTGGAAGAGTTTTAGGAGGAATGATGAACCCTAATCTTTTTTTTAGAATGTCGATTTCTTTTCTGTTTAGCTCATGGTTCGAGATGTTTACTACCTTTTTAAATTTTTTGTCTTCATTGTTGTGTTGTTCTCTACCTATTAGCTTCTCCACTTTACCTTTTTGGTGGTCTCTTGATGTATGTCCCTCTTTATCTTCTTTCAATGCAACCCACACATCCATAACCTATTGGAATTACTTCACACACACCTAGGATTTCTTTTTCCTAAGGTTTTTCCTTGTTTATTATTCATAATTGATCATTATCCAGTCTCCTATATTTTAGGGGAGAATATTCCACATGGAGAATATTTTCTTTCAGTTGACACTTCAATTTGAGTAGTTGAGTTGAGTTTATATGCTGCATTGGTTTTGTCACCATGAAACATTGGGATCATCACCATGCTAATGTGAACTTGCCTTGGGATCATCACTATTCTAGTGCATTACCCTTTATTCCTTGATATACTCCCCACTAATCTTTGTTCAGTCAATTAACTGAAGACTAGTTGACTAGTTAACTCAGCTAGGTGGCATTTCACACTTGTAACTGCCCGAGAGACTACAATAGGTGAAATTCACTCTCGTAATTGTTGGTGTGTGTCCATATCACTCTAGGCCACCACTATGGCACATTGTTTCTCCTCCAGTGTGCATTCATTGAGTTATACAAATTATATCATGTGTAAATTATTCATTATTCATTACGGTTAATGAAAATTCTTTCACTCTTTCTCTCTTTCTTCTTCTTTTTCAATTTCTCTTTACAAATGTGTGTAGTATTTTCTAGATAGATATATTATGTGTAGGTTCAACACATTTACATGGTATTAGAGCTGATGGACTTCTAAGAAAAAGCTACACCAATTTTTTTTGCAGGTATAAAAGATTGAAGACAACAAAAAGATGGATTTCCAAAAAGAATTCATTGTTACACCTTACAACCACTTTGCATGGAAGGAGAGAATAATGATTCATATCCAAAATAGAGGATTGTACAGGTTAAAATTGAATATAGATATAGAACCAACATCAGCCATATAAAAATCCAAGTACTTAAATCAGATGGATGAAGCACTCAGAATGATTAGCAGTCTTATTTCTCTCGATCTCCTTTTTCACATATATTCATGTAAGACTCCCAATGTATCTTGTACCACCTTGGAAGGGATATTTGGAAAGTAGGATGATATGAGGGGACACATTTCATATGTGGAACTACTCACATTGGATCCAAAAAGCTTCGGCAATATCCAATATTTCTTTACAAAATTCAAGGATTTACTGTCGCAACTCAAAGCTTGCGGGGTTGATAAATCTAAGGAGGAGAAACAAATGGTTCTCACCATTCTCTCCAAAATTGGTCCTTAATTCTCTATATTTATATCCACATTCCATTATGTCAAATTTTCCTCTAGAGCCACCTGAAAGATGCCTTCTCTTGAGGAATTTATCAAATCCCTGATACAAGAGCAAACCAAGCTCATCAACATGGGAAAAATCGAAGGCCCAAAGGCGCATGCACTTATTGTGAAAGATGGAAGACATAAATATCATAAATATAAATATAAATACAAAAGGAAATCTCGTGCACATCTGAAGAAGGAACGGTACACAAAAAACTTCACCGATGCCTCTAGATCCAAAGGGGAAAAGGGAAGAAAAGGGGAGAAATGCACATATTGTCACAAAGGATTCCATCTAGAATACGCACGCATGCAAGAAAAAATAGATCTAATGTCTCAAATACTTCATCAAAACAACCTTGGATATCGCATCCCCTAGGGTTCCAAGAAGAATAAGCCAGAAGATTAGAATCCCAAGAAAGGCAATTCTAGCCATGCCTTGATTTCCATCAACTCATATCCCGATGCTTGGATTGTAGATTCAGGAGCATCACATCACATGGATTCCTCAAAATAAATATTTTCTTCATTGGATGCATGAAAAGGTCCTCCTATTCTGATGGGGGACAACACTTCTGTCAAAGTCACCGACAAAGGAAGGATTGAACTCACCAACGAAAGCTTCGAGAACGTGTTGCACATTCCCAAAATTTTCGTCAATCTTCTCTTCATGTATCAGATGAAAAATTCCATCACCAGAAATAAATTCATATTCACACCAAATTCCTTGGACATCTATGACATGCAAACCAACCCCAGGGTTTCTACCAGTGAAGTAAATCATCAGGCTAGATTGTATATATTTTCTAAATTCATTGAATCTGATTATGCTTTATTGCTTACTCATGTTGATGAAAGTAGTAGGATATGGCACGAAAGGTTTGGACATTTTAATTTCATATACATGCAACAAATTAGTAAGAAAATATTGGTTTATGGTCTACTAAACATCCATTTCTCCAAGGGAGTATGTGAGGGATGTGTTCTCGAAAAACACCCTCAAGATAAATTCGACAAAGGAAATTCTCAGAGAGATTATCCTCCTTTAGATTTGATACACAATGACCTTATGGGTCCTTTTACACATCCATCCATCAACAAATAGAGGTTTTTTCTCAATTTTTTTTAATGATTTCTCACATTTTACATGGATCTACTTTCTCAGGAAAAAATCTGAGGTCTTTCAACACCTCAAAGATTTCAAATCCCTGGTTGAGACACAATCCAAAAAGAAGATCAAAGTCCTCCGAACCAATAATGGGGGAGATTATGTCAATAATGAGATCCATGATCTTTCCCATGAGGCAAGGATTCATTTGTAGCATACAGTTCCCTATACTGCGCAGCAAAACAAAGTTGCTGAGTGGAAAAACAGATCTCTAAAGGAGATGGCATCTTGCATGTTGCATGCAAAGTTGCTACCACAGAGACTATGGGCCGAATCACTTAATTATGAAACATACATTCAAAATAACTCTCCCCATAGATATTTCAAGGATAAGACCCCCTAAAAGGCTTGGAGCAGCCTCAAATCATAAGTGACCCACTTTCGTATTTTCGGTTCACGTGCATGGGCCTGAATTCCCTCTGAAAAGAGGAAGGTACTTGATGCAGATAGAAATAAGTGTATTTTTGTTGGATACCCCGACGCTGTGAAGGGATACAGGCTTATTGATCTTTCCTTGGAACGGATCATCATTGAGAATAGTGTCTAATTCGAGGAAAGTGTCTCACATGTACCTCAACAACCACATGTAGACACCTTCATTCCTCCACCCGTCTAAGATCATGAGCATGCACATGTCGAATCTTATTCAGATGAGGGTTCTAATTAAGAGGACTCAAATGATTTAGATTCAGAGTCGGTATAGTTAGATGTGGATTTAGAGAATCCATATGAAGTTGCAGAGCCAGAGAAGAGGCCCAAGTGGGCACATACTACTCTTCAGGATGTAGGGGATCTCATTGGTGATCCAGTCGATACTAGGAGGACTCAATCTGATTTTGAGGAGCCTCTTGTTGCACTCACTACCACTGAACCATTTCCCTCCATGAATATTTTCTTGGTTCAGTCTTCAGATCCACATTCTTATGGTGAGGCTATTGGAAATCTCTTTTGGGAATCCACCATATAGGAGGAGTACAACTCCCTCCTCCAGAATCATACTTGGCATCTAGTTCCCCTTCCTTCTGGGAGGAAACTTGTCAGATGCATATGGGTATATAGGACCAAGAGCGCAACAAATGGACATATTAGTAGATACAAAGCCAGTCTTATTGCCAAAGGCCTTCAACATGTGCATGGTATTGACTATGATAAGACCTACACTCCAGTAGCAAAGATGGATTCCATACGATTGGCACTTTCCATTGTGGCAGCCAAGGGATGAGAAGTCCATCAGATGGATGTGAAGAATGCATTTCTTCATTGTGATCTCTCTAAGGAGATCTATATGGATCATCCCCAGGGATTTATGTAGGACTCATCTTTGGTCTATCAATTGAAGAAGTCCCTTTATGATCTCAGGCAGGCTCTGAGTGCATGGTATGCCAATATGGACTCCTACCTGTTGTCATAGAAATTTGTATGTTGTAAATCAGACCCAAATGTCTACATGCTTAGAAAGGTTGATTCACTTCTAATCTTAGTTCTGTATGTTGATGATTTGTTGATCACTAGTTGCTTGACTTCAGCGGTTTCTGCAGTCAAGAGGATTCTACATGACAGGTTTTTTATGGCGGAAATGGGTCTGCTACACTTCTTCCTTGGAATCGAGATCATTCAAAATGAATCAGGCATCAAACTGTCCTAGGCCAAGTATGCATAAGATATCCTTGAGAGATTTCACATGACAGACCACAAGTCTACTCCGAATCCTTTCCTATCAAGAGTCAAACTTGAGGATGGCAGGGAGACTCCAATGGTTTACATCACACTGCAAAGACATCTAGTGGGGAGCTTGTTGTATCTCACACACTCTAGAACACACCTCTCTTATGTAGTTGGCATAGTTTATAGGTTCATGTGGGAGCCACATGAGCTACATTGGAAGGTTGCAAAGCATATACTTTGATACATACAAGGCACCACCACCTTTGGGATTCATTATGCAATAGACTCTACATTAGATCTCATTGGGTTTACTAATTATGACTGGGTTGGCGATAACACTGATTGCAAGTCCACATCTGGTTACTCACTCAGTCTTGGTTTTGGGCCTATCTGTTGGTCGAGAAAGAAGAAAGATGCCTTGAGGGGGGGTTTTACCATGAGGTTTTCCCTCTTTCCTCACTTTATTTCAGTGTATCTTTTGTATTTGGGTGCCTAACATGACCTTGTTGCCGGGACCCATTCTTTATTTTCACCATAGTGATGTTCAAGGGGGTTGTTGGAGTTACTTCACACACACATAGGATTTCTTTTTACTAAAGTTTTTCCTTGTTTATTAGTCATAATTAGTAATTATCAAGTCTCCTATATTTTAGGGGAGAATATTCCACCTTGAGAATATTCTCTTTCAGTTGACACTTCAATTTGACTAGTTGAGTACTTGAGTTTAGATGTTACATTGGTTTTGTCACCATGAAAAATTGGGATCATCACCATGCTAGTGCACACTTTCCTTGGAATCATCACCAGACTAGTGCATTACCCTTTATTCCTTGATCTACTCCTCACTACACTATGTTCAGTCAGTTAACTGAAGACTAGTTGACTAGTTAACTCAACTAGGTGGTAGTTCACTCCTGTAACTTCCTAAGAGACTAGACTAGGTGGAAGTTTACTCCCGTAATTGATGGTGTGTGTCCAGATCACTCTAGACCACCACTATGGTGCATTGGTTCTCCTCTAGTGCACATTCATTGAGTTATACAAAGTATATCATGTGTAAATTATTCATTATTCATTATGGTTAATGAGAATTCTTTCATTCTTTCTCTCCTTCTTCTTTCTCAATTTCTCTCTACAAATGTGTGTAGTATTTTCTAGCTAGATATATTATGTGCAGATTCAACACATTTATACAACCACCCATGGATATACACAGATTCTATTCACAATTTTGAGATGGAGGGTTAAGGTCGTGCGTGATAGGGAGTCTAGTGCGCAACGTGTTCTTCTAATTTATCCTCTTATTAAGGCTTGGATCAGCTTATCAAAGGCTCTACGACTCCAGTTATTGTGTATTTGGTGGTTTATGATGACGAAAGTGGGAATTAAACTATGATCTCTTCATCTTTTCATAAAATTCAAGTCTACAACCCTTTTTTCGATTTTAATCCTTGATTTTTCCATCAAACGAATGTCATTCCATATTTCCCCTCCGTACAGGGTGGTAATTATTGTTTTTAGGTTCCTATGGTGTGAGTTTACATAATTTTTTTCTGGATTGTTCATAGTGAAATTCATTTGTATTGACGTTTTGAATCCTTTACCTAGATTCATCTTCAGGACAGATTAGTCAATGATAAGGGTAGCATGTCAGAGTTATAAATATGAAAGATGCATAAATAAATAAGTATAGTCGAATTTAAACCTTAAGATAAACCTAAAAAATAAAACCTAAGGTTGGTTTAAATTTCTAGCCAAAACCCTAAGATAATGCATGGGCCGACATTTTATAAATTGTATGATATACTTATAATATGCATTAATGAGTTTCTTGGATTATTTGACTAAATAAAGGTTATGTAATAATGATAAATATTTATAATTATTTTACTATAGGCTTGTTTATTTATTAAATAGAGGTTAGGTATAATTTTAAGTAGAGGTTAGGTATAACTATGAATTATTAAAAGGCTAAAATAATTATGAATATCTAGAGAAATAAATAGTTTATAAGAATTTATGAAGAAATTCCTAAAGAAAAGACAGGGATAAGACATCAAACCTAATTTTTTGGATTTTTCTTGTCGTATTAGAAAAGGAAGCCAACTTATACTTACCTCTAGGCCACCATATCTATTCATGTTGTTTGGGTGCTTCATTATCTCTAGGGCCTCTCTATTTCGCCGTTTAAAAAAGTGGTCTTGTTTAGCAAGGATTTCAGTGTTCTCAAGGAATATATGGTGCTTGGTTTTGAGAGAGTGTTATACCAAATCTAAGGTTCGAGTCCACTCTCTTTGGATGTTTGCTTCATGTTCTTTGATTCTTACCTAGAATGATGTTCAAGTTTCTCCAATGTAGCACCTACCACAAGAACATGAAATACTATAGATTCCTTTCCCTTGATGTTTGTCAACGGGATATTTTACGTACTTCAATTTTTTTTTTACAATTATGAGAGGTTTGAACAAAGTTGTAATCTCTGTTCTTCTTAGAATTTTGGATATTTTATCTGTGACCCCCTGGATGTAGGGGAGGTAAGCATTTGTGGTGAAGGTTAGAATGTTTTGAGAATGAGGTATTATTGCTTCTTTACTTAAGGCTTTCTTGATTACTTTATCTTTGTATCCTACACCTCTAAAGATCTTGGTTAAGTGAACTATTTCTTGGTCTAGATGCTGTCCATTAGAAATTATTATTTCCCTTATGGCTAAGGTGTTGAGGACCCCCATTTTCTGTGTTGTGTGGTGGTGGGAGTCAACATGTAGGTAGTTGTCTGTGTGGGTTTTCTTTCCAAAGACCTTGTGTCCTAGGGTTCCATCTTGTTTTCTTGTGATTAATATGTCTAGGAAAGGTATACTTTTTATTCTTCCTCTATTGTAAATTTAATGTCTTCTAAAATTTCGTTGAGGTGATCGAAGAAACTTAATAGTTCGTCTTTTCCATGAGTCCATTTGACATTTGTATCATCTACATACCTTTTCCATCTCGAGGGATTTAGTTTGTATGTATCGAGAGCCTTCTTCTCAAATTTTTCCATAAAGAGGTTGGCCACAATTGGGGACAGGGGGGATCCCATGGCTACTCCATTTGTTTGTTCAAAGAATTCACCTTGGAAGTTGAAGAAAGTAGATCTAAGACAAACTTCTGCTAATTTATCTATCCCTAGGTCTGTGACTTCATTGATAACCTTAGTAACTTCATTTAATGGGATTTTAGTGAAAATCCAAAATACGTCAAAACTGATGAGCATGTCATCACATTCAACTCTTTCTTCTTCCAAGAGTTTAACAAATTCATTTGAATCCTTGATGTAAGAGTCAATTTTCCCAACCAAGGGTGTTAAAAGAGTTGCTACATATTTCACAAGTTCATAGGTTGGAGAACCAATTGTGTTGACAGTTGGTCTGAGTGGAGTGCCTTCTTTGTGTATTTTTGGTAGTCCATAGATTCTTGGTGTGATCTGACAGTTGGGAGTAAGTCATTTATTTTTTCTTTCATCTAGATTGGTTTTGTTAATGTATTTTTTGACTTCTTTAATGATTCTGGAAATTAGGTTGCTACCTAGTTTTCTGTAGATGCCACTAGTGGTGAAGTGCTCATTCAATTTGTTGTTTTAAACCACCTTGTTCATGACCACAGTGGCTCCTCCTTTGTCGGATTTTAAAACTACGATGCTATCATTATTTCTTAGGTTTCTAAGGGCTTTAAGTTTTTTTTACTCAAAATACTTTCTAGTGGTTTTCATTCTTTAGAATTGATGTGCAGTCCCATTTGATGTCTTCTTGGTCCTCTTCATTTAAATTTTTGGTGTTTTCTTCGATGCTACAGACAATGCTCTCAACTGGAAGAGTTTTAGGAGAAACGATCGTTGGCATAGGGGCATACCTAGGGTTCAACACTTCAACAATGCACCAACAAAACCCTAACTACTGGCCCTTTCAGCAACATCTGTGGAGTAGGTGAAGTCTCACCCGAGGTAGAAGCAGGGGATGTTACATGAATCAAGTGTCTGTAACCAAGTTGGGACACAGATCTGTGATTATAACACTTCGTAGAGTACTTAGGAACAACACATATTAATTCATTTTCTTTATTCACATCACAGATCAAACCCTAAGTACATATCAACGTAGTAACAATGACAAAATATACATCACACTTAGCATCAGAAGTTATATCTAACGCATCGAACATAGACAAAGTACTAAGCATTCATATATCTATCTATAATTCATAATAATCAATGCACTAAGCATATCTACATCATAGATATCATATCATAAAGAAAACCATCAACACATGATATATGTGGTTGACCCCACTGTGGGGCTACGTCCACCAACCACATCTTCTTCTTTATTAGGCTTCAATCTCTTACATTCCTCTGATCCTATGCACTAAGCCATAGATCCAGGCTTCACACAGGATAGGTGATCTGTGCACTATGCACAATATCCACTTTCCCAAAATCAGGTCAAGGCATAGAGCCAACTCCTCTACTAGGCATAGAGCCTTACATAAACAATTTGTTGCACAAAGAAACTCAGAACTACTTTCCTCTTGCACTTAGACACTTATGCACTCAGCTACATGCTACTACTTATACATTACATCCTTACATATTTATACTTTTACAAAAAGGCCTAATCATGGGTTAACTCATGGGCCAACATCCCATAACCCATTAGATAAACCCTAATGAATCCCTTGCTGGGTCCACAAAACAGGTGATATCTCGCGATCTCAGCTCCGCCTGGGCGCTCCACCTTCGACCAGCCTGTCGATGTCCAAAAAGAGGTCAAACCTGACTAATGTCTCCTCAAAACTTGGTCGAGGGAAAAAAATACTCCAACACTCACCTGTGACTCATCTCGAGTCACTCAGATCTGGGAAATGCTGCTTCGAAGTCCTCGATCTTAGCTTGAGCTTCCTCGACCTACTGATTCACTTGAGCCTCCTACTCAGTGATCTCCTAGAGTAATTTCTTGGTAACAGGCCCTTCCAGGCACTATTTCACTATTGCAACCACTTGGTCTAGCTGCGAGCCTTATCCGTCGATCTCTTCAAACACCGTGCAGGCTTCGTCCTGCACCAGTTGTAGCCACTATGTAACTTCCATTATGTTATCACTCCAATAAATCACTCCCTGACTGTAGAAGGGTGTAAGCTTGGTAACTTTAAAATATCAATAATGTGGAGGAAAAGAGGATCAGATCGGATGACATTATAAACTTAGATCCATTTAGAAATACAACAGTCACTTGAAAGACCAAGGCTTTCAACTATGCAACTTAGAAGGTTTAAATAAATGTGTGGAAACATGGAGAAGACCTATTATACCAACATAAATACCTATACAATAGTATATGTGAATGGACAATAGTGATAGGTAAAATACTCATTAAACCAACAGAAACATATATAAGATTGTATATAATATCTGGTCAGATCTAATAGGTAAATACTTGCAGCTTTAGCTTATGAATGCACCAATAGGATAAAAACTATATGGCATCAAAACAAACATCAGAAGCAAAGTATAAATTCTAAGATACCAACGAAGAGATGGGATGATAACCTTATGTCATTGAGTATACATAAACTTAGAAATAAAAAGAGATGAAAAATAAAGTAAACATAGTGAAAGAAGCTCGATGTCAAGATATATTAATGGACATCTCTAAATGATTAAAAATGCAAGCCTTCAAGAAAAGAACCAAAGTCCTCAGATTCTTCCCCCCCCTATGATCTACAGAATCACATGCTTTATAACCTTTACAAATTAGTTTAGGATCCTATAAAATTGGCTCTTACATCCCTTTAATAGAGAAAAAGCAAATAATATGATATATAGGATCTAATCAAGTCATCTTCTACAAACTTCAACAACTCCAATAGGTGTTTATAAGATGATGTATCAAGTTGAAATGCCACTTGGTCAAAAAGACAGTTTTAGCCAAAAATAGACAGCATACTTGGTTTTTTCCTCCTCCCTGATGCCTCAAAAACTAGAACCGAAAGGTGATTTTGATGCCTTTAATTATTATCTTGGAATATAAACCTTCTTTGTGCCATTTGGAACGAAACAACAAATATTTGTGAAAAAATAAGCTCGATCTTCCAGTCCCTACGCTTTTGTCAGCTTACGTGCCTGAAACAGAGTAGGATAAGTTGTTGAAAGTTCAGGGTTTCAACAGCTAAAAGTACCTTTGTGAACACTGATAAGCTATCGGAAATTCTGGAAATATGCCTCTTAAAGATTCACCTATATCTCTCCAATAAAAAAATATTTTGGAAAAATTAGAGATGTTTTTGAATATTGGTTTGTTTTGAGAAAAAACCTCTGTCATGTGATTTGGAAAAAAAATTCAAGTCATTTTTGATCGCTAACATCTGGCTCCAACTGGGATGGATACCTCCTTGTGAGGTTTCCAAGAACCACAGAACTAATGCCTTTCCTGGAAAATAAAAACTAAACTTAATGCCTAGTATTCCATTGGGCATGGATTTATCCATTCACCTCTTTCTGAAAATATTTCATGACCTGTATAGATGATGTCTTTAAATCTTCAAGACTGCCTTTATTCACACAAAATAATTGATACATCTACTACAAAATGGAGAAAATAAATGCTCGGGCAACGAGCTTATTTACTACCCTACTCTACTCTAACCAGTTCTGTAATTGGTTAAGTGAACGCTGATTTCCATAGCATCCATCCAAGCAAATTTAATACTGAAATATTCTCATCTTTCTAACTGATCAATAACTGATATTTGAAATGTAACAACAGTGATAAAAAGTCATTTACAAAACCAAATTCAACAGGAAACATGTGCAAGCCAAAGAAGTCTGAATTTTCAAGTTTTATGAAATGTATGATTCAATGAATGCTGCCACTGAATCTTTGAAATAGATATCAAAAACATATTGGTCTTTGGAAAACAATTGCACATCTATGGTAGCTTCTCTACTGGAAGATTGATGATTTTCTTGTTTTCTTCTGATCAAAGATTGATTATCAATCATTGTCACTTCCTCCTTAGACAAATGCACAAAAGATGATGATAGAACATATTTTACATCATATGAATTTTGATCAGCTAAAAAAATGTAGTTGCCTATACAATCATTGGTTACCATAGGCTCTTCTTGATTTGCAAACTAGTCATAAAATTCAAACTCATACCTGTCTCGGGAGTACTCTGCACATACTGAAGAATATGATTCTGAATCTGAAATATACTCACCTTTAGGATGTTGTTCTATATTTGTTTCATACTCACTGATTTCTTTCCCTAAAATGTACTTACATTCTGCTAGCTCAAGTAGATGCAGATTTTCAAACTTAGCCAGCTCTCAAATCCTCCTGGAAACAGTGATGTTCTCCTCCACCTCTAAAGCGCTTTCAAACAAACTGATTAACAACGAAGACGTCCTTTCTAGCAAAATAAGGGAAAGTTCTGAATATAACCCCATAACATAATGAATCATGGAAGATTTTTCTGTAGGCTGAATTTCTAAAGGCATACCATGGTAAATTCTATAAAATCTTTGATTGAAAGAAAGAAAGGCTTCATTATGTTCTTTCTTCAAAGTATAGAAATCAACAAGATATAAATCTAGTGATTTTTTATCACCCCAATACTTCATAAAAACATTGGAGAACTTGATCCAAGAACCAATAGAATTAGCTCTCAGACCCTTAAACCATACAACAACATCTCTAATCAAAGATTTATAAAAATATCTCATGATCACATCTTCATAAACAATTTGAAAACGATCAAAAAATCCAAAAAGGATTCCAAGTGTCTTTCAGCTGAAGCTTGATTCTCTCCGAAAAACCAAGGGAGATATTCATAACATCCATCAGGATAAGGATGAAGAAGAAGGGGCAACTTTAAAGGCTTGAACATCTTCATCTGGATCTTAACTTGAAAGGTTGTGGGATGATCATGAGAGATGGTAAGTTGTTGACAAGGTTCAGAAATTATGGCAAGAGGGGATGAGATCTGAAATGGTTTTGAAAAAATTTCTATCTTTTCAAGGTCACATGGCTGATCATATTCTAAAGGAAATGAAATATTGTGGTCATCTTTTTGAGCAGGATGAGGAAAAATACTGAATCAACCACTACAATGCAAGTAGGCTGCAAATATTCTTCTAAATATGGATATATGAAAGAAGGATGATGATGATCCGAATATACAAAACAAAAGATGTTTCTCTTGACATGTGAAGGGAAAAACATGATGGAGCTGATAAAGAATAACAAAAGTTCATGTAGAAGACTAATGAACTGATACCTGGGTTTACAATTCAACCACTTCATCTTCCTATCAACTGGATCCTCCCCAATGGAGTCTTTAATCGTGGAGTCGCCAGGCAGATGATTACAGTCAATTATGTGTCCTTCCTTTGTTTTCCATCAAAAGTTGGATCTATGTCATTCTCCCAGGGAAACTAGCTTCACTTCCGTTCCCCGACAACAATGCCATTTTTTTATCACTCCAAGAAATCACTCCCTAACTATAGAAGGGTGTAAGCTTGGTAACTTTAAAATATCAATAATGTGGAGGAAAAGAGGACCAGATTGGATCACATTATAAACTCAGATCCATTTAGAAATACATCAATCACTTGAAAGACCAAGGATTTAAACTATGCAACTTAGAAGGTTTAAATCAATGTGTGGAAACATGGAAAATACCTATTATACCATCAAAAATACCTATACAATAGTATATGTGAATGGGAAGTAGTGATAGGTAAAATACTCATTACACCAGCAGAAACATATATAAGATTGTATATAACATTTGGTCAGATCTAATAGGTAAAAACTTGCAGCTTTAGCTTAT
>JASDQU011248692.1:3636-15935 GCA_032191745.1 Picea mariana | reverse complement strand
ATAATCACGGGCTTTATAGCCTTTACAAATTAGTTCAGGATCCTATAAAATTGGATCTTACATCCCTTTAATAGAGAAAAATAAAATAATATGATATATAGGATCTAATCAAGTCATCTTCTGCAAACTTCGACAGCTCCAACAGGTCTTCATAAGATGATGTATCAAGTCAAAATTCCACTTGGTCAAAAATATAGTTTTAGCCAAAAATAAGCAGCATACTTGGTTTTTTCCTCCTCCCTGATGCCTCAAAATCTGGAACAGAAAGGTATTTTGGATGCCTTTAATTATTATCTTGGAATAGAAACCCCCTTTATGCCCTTTGGAACAAAAAAATAGAGATCTGTGAAAAAAGAAGCTCGATCTTCCATTCCTTGCACTTTATTCATCTTACATGCCTGAAACAGAGTAGGATAAGATGCCAAAATTCTAGGGTTTCGGCAACTAAAAGTACCTTTGTGAACCTTGATAAGCTGCCGAAAATTCTGCAAATATTCCTCTCAAAGATTAACCTATATCTCTCAAATAAAAACATATTTTGGAAAACTGGGAGATTTTTTTGACGATTCGTTTGTTGTCAGAAAAAACCTCTCTCAGTTCTTGGAGATTCATTTTCATTTTCTCGAGATCTTCATTTCAAAAACATGTTTCAAATAGGGAAATTCAGAGATCCAAAAATTAGGGTTGGATGCCTTTAATTATTATCTTGGAATAGAAACCCCCTTTATGCCCTTTGGAACAAAAAAATAGAGATCTGTGAAAAAAGAAGCTCGATCTTCCATTCCTTGCACTTTATTCATCTTACATGCCTGAAACAGAGTAGGATAAGATGCCAAAATTCTAGGGTTTCGGCAACTAAAAGTACCTTTGTGAACCTTGATAAGCTGCCGAAAATTCTGCAAATATTCCTCTCAAAGATTAACCTATATCTCTCAAATAAAAACATATTTTGGAAAACTGGGAGATTTTTTTGACGATTCGTTTGTTGTCAGAAAAAACCTCTCTCAGTTCTTGGAGATTCATTTTCATTTTCTCGAGATCTTCATTTCAAAAACATGTTTCAAATAGGGAAATTCAGAGATCCAAAAATTAGGGTTTAAAGATGAATTCGATTCTCCCAATCTATGACACCTGTAGGAAAATTGAGAGAGGTTATTACTCTTTGACGTGTTAGTAACAAAATCCTCCATCCATTTCTCAAAATGATTCTACAGTTTCTCAGAATCATCATTTGAAAATGATGACTCAACATAGTAAAAACAGACTCTTCTGCACTTTCGGCAGCTCATTTGCCCTTGAAAATCTGATTTAGCTGCCGAAATCCCTGACTTTCGGAAGCTCACAACACTGTAAAATTATCATTAGCTACCAAAAGATAAAATTGACTTTTGGTCTATTTTATGAGGTGAAATCCTCATTTTATTGAATTGATATGATTATAAGCCTTTCTCAAAGACTTCATGACTTTCAAACCTAAAAATAAATCTTCTACCTAATGCTCCTCTTATCATGTGAATTGGAAATAATTTTCAATTCATTTTTTATCGCTAACACATTACCCTATCTTGGATGGAAGTAATATGTTGTTGGGCCATGCATTGTTCTTATGATCTCTTCAGTATCTCGACCGTAGTGAGTGACTTCATATGCGCTTGAACTATCAGTGCCTGTTGTTGCACCTCTTATATTTGTGCTTCCAACATCCTAAGCTCTGGTTCTTTTGTGAGGCATTCATGGGTCTGTACACTTCCATTGCTTTGCTGCTTTCATTCTGAGGCAAGGATTCTGATCCTTTCCACTGCGCTCTTAGAATCTTCCTCCCTATGGTCGTGCACTTCTTTCGGAGTGCTAGGTACTACTTGAAGCTCCAACTTCGTTACCCTTTCTTGAAGCTGCTAGATGGCCTCAGTGAGCTTCATCACTTGCACCTCAACTGCGTCATGTTCCTCCTATGTCGAGCCTGGCATAGAGTGAAGTGGTTTGCTCACTAATTCCTTAACTATATTCTACTCTACGAGAATTTGGTCCTTTTCCCTCTGTATCTTCTCCTTTTCTTCCTTGAGCATTGCTCATAACTCATCCAATTCATTTTTATACGCAGTTACACAGTACCGGGAAACTCATAGTTGCTCCAAGATCTCCTCTTTCTCTTTCTTCATGGATTCTACAACCTTCTCTTCCTCCTCTTGGACTCATTGAAATCAAGCCTCTCTTTCATCTGCAAGTCTTTGACGTTGGGCAGGTTCATCCCCCAAATCTGTAGTCTTTGACGAGGAAGGCACAATAGGGACTATGCAGACTGAACAAATAGTTTCCTATACTTCTCTCATATCCCTTTCTATCTTGCCATATAGTTCATCCTTGTTTTCTCCATATCTCTGTAGGATGTCCTTAGAAGCATCCTCCATTTCTCTGTAGAATAGGCTTATATCATCTTCTATGAGGGTGGCCTCCATCTTAGGTTTACTTCCACAAGTATTCTTTCTTGCCGAGGGTTTCTGTGGAGAACCCTTCCTCTTTTTTTGTGTTTCCATCTTGGTAGGGGGATCGTTCGGCGATGTAACTTCACCTTCTCCTTGATTTTCTCCTTCTTCCCCTCCTCCTCCTGTGGGCAAGCTAGGCCCACTTTCCTCCGAGGTGTTGTCCTCTTTGTCAATCTATATGTCTTGGACTTCCTCCTTCTTCTTCTTCTTCTTCGCACAATATTGTCCATCATGCTTGACCTGGGTGACCAAGGGAATTCTGATGATGTCAGGATTGGAGAGTTTTGCATCATCGAATGGTACAAGGAACTCTGTTGACCATTCCTTGGTGATCTCCTCCATATCTTCATCGGTCAACTTATAATCAGATTGTAATTGCTCCTTGCAATCATTCCTGGATACAGTGATATAAATGAAATGTCGATCTGCATGGAACTTAGATAATGGTCTGTACTAGTGCAATGTTCATGAAGTCATGCGAGGGAACAATTCTATGGAAACCTTCAGCTACTGATAGTAGGGATGGAACATTGCGTTCAACTACCACTACTTTGACATGTCATTCGTGTACCATAGAGTGGACAAGTTTGCGGCCAATGGCTCCAAAGGTTCAATCTCCAGGAAGGAATCTCCTTCCATAATTTTCTAAGCGAAAATTGTGATCAACACAAGAAACCAACTGAAATGGAACTCATATCCTTGATCCTGCGCTTTGCGGAAGTATTTTTTGAGCTCGTTGATGAGGTATATTGCCCAATTCATTTTCATCCCCTCCACGCATTTCCCTGCGAGGTCCACCACGAACCCGATGACCTATGCGGGGCGGTTCTTTCTGATGATATTGTCAGCTATAAGTTGGAAACAAAGGTGCATTGTTCCATACTGGATAGAGGCTACCTTGTAGCATCACTTCCCCTTCTCAACTTCACCATATGTGTCCTTTATGTAGTGTGCCAGTGAGTGATCTGAAGTCTTCCCTAGGTAGAACTGTTGAGGGTTGGGTCCCTTCTTGCTCAGTCCTATGATCAGGTGGATCAACGTTGTAGCCACAGTAATGCATCTGTCAAGCCACAAATATCCTCCATGATAGCATGACAAGAGGAGTTTAACGCAGTCGTTAACCTCATTATGTCGACCAAAGTGATAGATATTCATTACGTTCAGTATCATGGACTGTGTGAGCTCCATAATCCATGGCTCGGAGACTATGCGAGGCTTCTTCCTAGTCATCTTCTTCAAATATCTATGTGGTGCAATCATCGCATAGTTTTTTCTGTCTCAAGGTTGAAATCATTGTTCTTCAAGGATGGGATTTGTCCCAAATGGATTCCTTCTATGTGTATCCCCTTCGGGATGTATGTGTTGATCAATGTATACTCAAAGTCCCATGCAATGTTTTCACGGTTAACTGCATCAGCCAAAGGCGGGATGTAATCTAGTAATATCAACAGGATCTGCTTCGCATTAGCCAGATCATCATGGTACTTACTTCTCTTCTCAATAGTAGGGTTATTACGCCTTGAACGTGATCCACTCGAAGGGGAATCCTGCAGTCCCCTAGTCAATGATGCTTGTATTCCCTTAGACATAGATTTATTAGTGATAAACTTATTCAGAACTTCTTCGACGGATTTCTCTAGTTTGGTGCGCTCGGACGACATTCTCACTATTAACAAATAAGTCAGGGAAGGTGAATGGATAGTGGGGTAAACAATAGATGGTGAGGTATGATAACATAGCTCAACACACAAAATCACTTCGTTTCTTGTCTCAGATAATCACGGGTAGAAAAAAGTGGTCCTGGTGCAGCGTCTGATGGGTTAAATAAGCAAGTGTCATAACAGATTCCTCCAACAGACAAGAATTCCTCAATCAATATGAATTACTTCGTTGTGGCATAGTCATCCCAAAAACGGTCTATTCACTAATAATTTTTTTTCCTAGACATTTGTAGCGTCGTTCTAATGGTTAGGGCGCCTCCAATTGTCATATAGCTTCACTGGGGTGAAGTCCCATTCTGTGTGTTTCTGTTGTTCCAGCGAGGTTCAGATCCTGCAAGCCTACCTCCTGCGAAGTCTTCTATGGAACTTCCTGTAGTTTTTCTAACTTGGATTTCTTCTTACATAGCTTCCTTACCTTATTTCTTGTGATCTGAGTCTATGAATTCCTCTTTCCATTCTTATTTTTATCTTCTCTTAGCATAGTAGCTTCACATTGTTGATGTACTTTCAAATGGTTCAAAGGTAATACCTCTTTTATTATTAACTCCATGGTGGGTATTCTTATTTCTTGCATATATAGGTCCTTCAAACCTTCTTGCATTCTTTCAACCTCGATGGATAATGCTCTTGCATTCTGTTGTTTCGAATCAAATTCTCGTTCTTCTATTAGTCGATTGATTCTTCTAGCTATGAAATCCCTTAGTTCTTTATTTTTATTTTCTGTAGCTTCTTCCTATGCTTTCCTTCTAATCTGATCCTCGATCCAAGTATTTCCTAACAAAAGAGGAAAAGGGACGCTTTTCTCAACAAACCTAATAAATTCAAATTCTTCTTGAGTCAATGTTCCATGGATGATAATAGGTGACTTAGTAACTCTTCCACATAGGGTTATCATCTTTCCTTTCAATAGACCTATCCTTCCCAATGAAGGTACTATAGTAGGCTTCCCCAAAATTTCCTAAGTTCTTTCTGTCATAATATTCACTAGTGTTTCCTCATCCAAGACACAGTCTATGTTGAAGTCTCCTATTCTTGTACTTATGTGTTGGTTTTCTTTCAAGATCTATGGTAAATTGATATCTTTTTTATTATTCATTGCTTCTTTTAACTGTACTAACATAGTCTGATCTTTCCCTGATTCTTTCTCTTTGTGATTCTCTAATATGCTCTTATTCTCTTGACTCATATTCATTTGTTCAACTTTAGCAATCATCCTTGGCCAGTCTTGAACTTCATGACCAACAATTTTACAACATAGACAAATAGGACCTGCACTAGGGCATTCCTTGGCAAGATGTCCCGGTCTTCCATAGTTATAACATAATGTCAATCCTCTCTTTCTCTTGTAAGTTCCAAAAATTCTCATGTACTACACACTAGGATCACAGTGTTGGACCTACAATCTGCAAGAATTCTTTCTAGGTTCCTGCATCCACTTATTATTCCAAAAATTCTTTCTATGCATAGGAATAACATATCTTTCTCTAGTTCTATCAAATTTATTCATATCACCTCTTTCTTCTAACTATACCCTAGCTTTTAGACTAGGACAAAATCTATCAAACATACCTATATTCATGCTTTCGAAACAAAAATTTCCACTTATCTTACTCTATCAAAGCAAAAAAATTTACCTTTTTCAAGATCTTACCTCTTTTCTTCAGATAGGGTTTATTTCTTAGCATAGAGCTTCACAAGTAAAGTAGAATACTTCCCACTACAAAAACATAGCTATGCACATAACTTCTCTTTTCTTTCAGTTCCCAACAACCACAGTTTCATGTCCCGCCAATAGAACCATTTGTTGGCACATGGGCAGACCCAGCGTTCAACGCTTCAATAATGCACCAAAAAAACCCTAACTATCAGCCCTTTCGGCAACACCTACGGAGTAGGTGAAGTCTCACCCGAGGTAGAGGCATGGGGGTTTACAAGACTCAAGTGTCTGTAACCAAGTTGGGACATAGATCTATGATTATAACACTTCGCAGAGTACTTAGGAACAACACACATTAATTCATTTTTTTTATTCACATCATAGATCAAAACCTAAGTACATATCGATGCAGTAAAAATGGAAAAACATACATCACACTTAGCATCAAAATTTATAGATAACACATCCAACATAGACAAAGTACTAAGCATTCATAGATCTATCTATCATTCATAATAATCAATGCACTAAGCAGATCTACAACATAAATATCACAATACAAAGAAAACCATCAACACATGATATATGTGGTTCACCCCAGTGTGGGGCTATGTTGGAACAAGGGCAGACCCGAGGTTCAATGCTTCAACAGTGCACCAAAAAATCCCTAACTACCAGCCTTTTCGGAAACACCTGTGAAGCAAATGAAGTCTCACCCAAGGTAGAGGCAAGGGGGGTTGCAGGACTCAAGTGCTGGGGCACAGATCTGTGATTACAACACTTAACAGAACACTTAGACAACAATATGAATTAGTTCTTGAATCTTATTTACATCACATATTAAACCCTTATTACAGATCAATGCACTAGCATTAGAGATCAAGCACTTCCAATCATTTAGCAGATAGAATTAGCTCAGATCTAGCATTCTTTTACCTAGAATACCATTAAGAACTAAGCAACAACATCAGATCCATTCATCATACATTATAACAATATAACTAAGCAATTAAACACATAAATAACATCACACAAAGCACATTAAGACACAAGATATACGTGGTTCACCCCAGTGTGGGGCTATTTCCACCAACTTCTTCTTCTTGTTTATTAGTCTTTAGTCTTCTTACATTCATCTTCTCCTGTGCAGAAATCCATAGATCCCAACTCTATAGAGGACAGGAGATTTGGGCGTTGTGCACCATATTCTCCTTCCCAAAATTAGGTCAAGGCATAGATCCTTACTTCACACTGCCAGATCACAAAAAGACACTTACAATCTCTTGCACTCAGCCAACATTAAGACTTACAACATATTGTGCACATAGCCAACACCCTCTTCTTACATCGCTTAGCTACTTATTTATACATTTAAAAAAAGGCCTAATCATGGGTAAACCCATGGGTCTACATCCCTTAACCCATTACATAAACCCTATTAAACCCTTTGCTCAATCCACAAGCCCGCAAAACAAGCGACATCCCGCGATCTTATATTTTCCTGAGTGCTCCATCTTTGACCACCCTGTCAAAGTCCCAAAAGTGGTCAAACATGACCAAGGGACAATAGGCCCCCAACACTCACCTGTGACATGTCTCGAGTCACTTAGATCTGAGAAATGCTTCTTCAAAGGCCTAGAGCTTAGCTCGAGATCCCTCAACTTTCTTCTTCACTAGAGCCTCCTGCTTGATGAACTCTTGAATCACTTTCTCTATAATAGACCCTTCCAAGAACTGTTCCACTGTCACAACCACTTGGTCTAACTACGAGCCTTGCCCTTCAATTTATTCAAAAATCATGCAGGCTTCATCTTTCACCAACTGTAGCCTCTGTGTAAATTCCATGAATTTGCTCTAGATGGCAGTAATCTATTGTTGGACTACGCGCTACTCCTGTGATCTCTTCATTTTATCAACTGCAGTGAGTAGCTTTATTTGCACTTGCATGATGGATGCCTACTGCTTCGCCTCTTGTAGTTGTGCTTCCAATTTCCTCAGCTCCAGGTCTTCTGTGAGGCATTCATAGTTCTGCACACTTTGGTCTCTCAACTGATTACATTATAAGGCAAGGGTCTTGATCCTTCCAACTACACTCTTGTAAATTTCTTCTCTCTGATCACACACTTCTTACGGAGTTCTTGACACTCCTTGGATCTATAGCTCCACTATCCTTGCTTGAAGTTGTTGAATGACCTCAGTGAGCTTCCCCACTTGAATCTCGACCGAATCTTATTCCTCTTGTTCCAAGCCCAGCACAGAGCAAAGTAATTTAGTCACTGCCTCTTTGACCGTAGTCCACTTTGTGAGCAGTTGGTCTTTTTCTTTTTGCATCTTCACATTTTCCTCCTAGTACATCACCCAAACTTTATCTTTATCCTTTTGCGAAACTCGAAGTTTCTCTAAGACCTCCTCCTTTTCTTTCTTCAAGGCTTCTGCAACTAACTTCTTTTATTCTTAGACTTTTCGAAGTCAAGGCTCTGTTGCATCTACTAGCCTTCGTAATTGGGTGGGATCATCCCCCAATTCTCCAATCTTCGACAAAGAAGGTGAAGTAGGTATTGTGCAGCTCAAATGGATGGCTTGTTGTATCTCCTTCAACTCTTTCTCGATTCATTCATACATCGTCTCCTACTTTTCTCCATGTCCTTGCAAGATATCCTTTGAAGCATCCTCGATGGTTGCGATGATGAGATTGAAATCATCCACTGTGAGAACATTCTTTGACTGAGGTTTATTGGCACGGGTCTTCTTTCCTGATGAGGGTTTCTGCAGAGAAACTTTCCTCTTATTTGATGTTTTGGCCTAGGTAAGGGAATCTTTCAGCGGTGTAACTTCACCTTTGCCTTGATTTTCTCCTTCTTCTCCATCTTCTTCTTGGTTCACTTCATCTCCTCCTCCTCCTTCAGATGAGTCAGGCCTACTTTCCTCTGAGGCGCTATCCTCCTCATCAATTTCTATGTTCTGCACTTCCTCCTTTTTCTTCTTTTTCTTTGCACTAGCTTATCCATCATGCTCGACCCGAGTGACCATGGGAATTTTGATGATGTCGAGGTCAGATATTTTGGCATATTCCATCAGTACAAGGAACTCTACTGGCCATTATTTGGTGATCTCCTCCATATCTTCTTCGGTTATCTTATAATAGGACTGCAACTCCTCCTTACTCTCATACCCGTGCACAGTGATGTAGATAAAGTGTCAATCTACACAGAACTTCAATAACATCCTGTACTGGTGCAATGTGTTCAGTGTCATTCATGGAAATGCCTTAATAAAACTCTTTAGCTGTCGATAGTAGGCATGGAACACCGCGTTCAATTGACACTGCTTCGACATGTCGTTCGTATACCACAAGGTGGAGAACCTTGCGGCCAACAGCTCTAATGGCTCAACTTCTGGAAATAACACTCCTTCTGGCATCTTCCAAGCGACAAATGTGATCAATACCAATAACCAACTGAAATGGAACTCATATCCCTAATCCTATGCTTCACGACATTCCTTCTCGAGCTCGTCAACGAGGTAACTCGCCCAGTTCATTTGCATTCCCTCCACGCACTTTCCTATGAGGTGTTGGGCCCTTCATTTTTTGGATAAAGATTCATGCAAGTTTTGACTAAGAATGAGTTATGAAAGCTTCACCAGAGGTTGGACAATAGAGTGAGAAAGAGAAAAAAAAAAAATTGCGAAAGTCAACACAATGCCATCTAAGCAACAAACGGTTGCAACAGAACAAGGAAGTGCACAAGCCGAAATAGAAGACAGAACCCAACTATATATAGCACTAAACATAAGTGTAAAAGGGTTGATGTTGTTATTGTTGTTTTTGTTTCTCAGTCAATCAGTTGAAATTTTAGTAGGTTGTAGTTCTAAGTTGATTCGAGAAAATCCTTGAGTCTGTAATGTAATCGACCTATCTATCTGAGAATTAGAGCTCTGCAACATGAGGTCAAATTCAAGAGTCTGTACAGAGAACGACTATGTATTTCCGAGTCTATAATCAAAGAAATATTCTGAGGATAATATAAAGAAGGACTTGAATTTTCAAAATATGATGTTTGATGCTTGCATACATGAGATTCAACATTGTTTATGTCTCTTGCGCAAGATTAGGATGACTCCCAAAGGTTCTGTGGATCCTCCTAAGTCTTTTCCCTACCCTTCCCTATCTAATTGTCTCAGCAATGCTTCAGGTGAGACTTCTTCTCTTCGGAGGAGATGAAAATTCCAGCGCTCTAGACTACTTGGTACATTTTGTTGGTAACTTGAGAAGGACCCTGGTTTGATCAAACTTGTGCCAACAAAATGGTTCTGTTGCTGGGACCTGCGTTAAAAGGGAAACTGTAGGGAGAATGCTTTCGTGGATCCATAGATCTGGTATTGATCAATGGTGGGAAATAAATTGTGACACCTTCATATGGAAAGAAGCAGAACTGAGGGGAAAATCAGTGGAAAATACTCGCGAAGCAATATTTTACTTAGAAAGATCGACTGACTAGTATGAGATTTTCTGGGTTAAATTCTCAGAAGAATTTTTACACTAGATAAAGAAGCTCCATGAAGCTCCAAAGTTACAAGGAGGAGTCAAGAGGATCTGTGCATGGTACACCTAAAATCTAGCATCACTTCAGAGGCTGGATTGTTCAGTCACGCGAGTAGTTGATTTCTGGGTCAGCACCACATTATAAGGATACATCATCGAATTTGTAGTTGAGAACCACCAATATTTCTCGTGAGCAGAGGCAATTTTCAAGAAAGATGCAAGGGGAAGACTGTTGATAGAAATCCCCCGGTGGATTAAGGTTTTATTGATGGAAGAGGGGATGTTGACTATGTCCTCGACTGAGATGGCAGCGTAAACACCCTCACTTGGGGTAGGGCGAGGCGGGGTGAGAGTCACGAAATGAGAGAGGAGAAGGGATATTTGAAAAATTGGGGGAAAACAACAAGAAATGGAATCGAGAGATGAGAGAGCCTTGAAGAGAGCTGACATAGTTGAGAAGTGGTGGTGTAGAAAGATCAAGAAAGCAACAAGATAGTCTGAGAAGTTGAGGAAAGAAGGCGAATCAAGAGAAGTAGAGGAAAGGCAGATGGAATAATTGCAAAAGATGAGAAGACAACAATGACTAGCCAGTCAAAGATTAAATGAAAGAGAAGAGTGGAGAGAATTAAGTCCCCAGGAGGTTGGACAAGAAGGATAAGGTGAATACGTAAGAGAGGAAGAAGCTGACATGAATCTTGGAGAAGAAAGAGAAGATTCAACCCTGATAACAGGAAAGATCTGTAATCCAGCCGAAGAGATCATCCCAGTGGAAGCAAATGATACCCCCCAGATCAAAGATAACCACCCCAAAGCCAATGGTGCAAGCCCCGAATCGCACATACCCCAAGTGTGTTCTATATAAGCAGTAAGTTCGATTCTACCTTCTCATGCTAGTTTTGTTCCCGTATAATTAATTAGTCAGTCATAACCAGGAAGTGTGAGTACAGGGAGGATATTGGGATCCCCTGGTAGATCACAAGTAGGACCGTTAGGGTTTATATTGATAAGAACAACAATATCAAAAATGGTTGGCCATGCAGGAGATTCGATTGCTTGATTCCTAGAATTTTTGGGTAAGGGAGATGAAGACATTGAGACGCACTGGTTCTTGTGTGAAGCAATCTAGAGATCTAGAGTGACTCTGAATGTGAATAAGTTGGTTGAGTTCCAGACTACCTTGAGAGGTCACGCTCTCAAGTGGTACATGAATATTATCAAGCCAACAGTGCCAGGAACGCAAGGTCAAGCATTCACACTTGGCCAGGTACCTACAAGGTTCATGATAGAGTTCAAATTACCTTAGTTATAAAAAAAATCTTAATCTGAGTTGTGCGAGATCTAGTAGCGGGATGACGAATCAGCCTGGGAATATAACCAAAGTTTAAAGATTCTATAGGGAGGTTGGCACATCCAACCACGAAGAACATCAAAGGGAGTGGTACATTCAGGGGTTGGTGCCTCTCACTCGGATTCTACTAATGCAATAGCAGATAGCCATGTTAACAGACCTCTAGGAACAATCGATGAAGATTGAAGCCATGGTGGGATACCCTAGGAGCCTGTGAGTGACCAGATCCCTAGCAAATGTGAATCTGGCGCAACTACAAGGGCATATATCTGCACTTACAAAAAATATTCAAGAGATGATGATACTAGACTAAGACAACCACAGGTTTGGTGCACCGACTGTTATATGGAAGGTCATCTAGCAAACAAATGTCTACGAATAAGGGGAATGGGACCTCCTCAGAACCTGATGGTACCCTCACCAGGACCCATGGGAGGAGTTGTGCAAGTGTCGATTAACTTACCATTCCATAACTCCACCCCGTATCATGCTTTTCTAGGAGGCCAAGCAGCACCAACAGTCAAGTATTGTGAAATATGTCAAATCC
>JASDQU011248690.1:20415-38522 GCA_032191745.1 Picea mariana | reverse complement strand
TCATTCCCACAGAAGTGCAAGTTAAGCACAGGAGCCGTGCAAGGAGTGCGTAGGCCGAGTGAAGTCTCAGAGTTACAACTTGAGTGAAATTGTTGAAGCACTGTTGACGTAGGGAGTGCACAGAGTTGAAGAGGTTCAAATACTTGGAAGTATTTGAAGAATTGCCGCAAGGAGTGCATGCAGGAGTCTTCTCGAGGACTCGAGTTGTGGAGAAATATCAGGAGGGATAGAGTCTTCAAAGTTTTCAAAGAGAAGCTCAAGAGGGCTAGTGCCTTGAAGTGTTGTAAGAAGGCACAACGCCATTATTTTGTAGGTGGATAAGTTTCTTGAAAGAACACTTTGTTCATTTTGCAGGAATCGTCAAGAAGGAATTGGACGGTCAAAATTCTCCATGGAGAATTCGCGAAGTCCCGAGAGCCATTAGATATTGTAGAAGAGTAAGGAGAGTTACGACGAGTGTTTTTCTAAGTGCGATCTTAGGAGAAATCGGGCCGTAGGATCTGAGCCAAAAAGGGTCGTTGGATTTCATGGATTCGCGAGTTGAAATTTTAAAACCTTTGCATCAAGATTTGTGAGCAGTGAAGTCGCGAGAGAATCACAGCCGTCCATCGGAGGAGGACAGGTGGTAGAGATCAAGGGATCTCATGAAATTGGAGGTTCGCAAGGTGAGAGCCCAAAGATTGGGTGCTCCAAGTTGCAAGTGGCGAAATCGCGAGGAGATAGGATGACCATAGGATCCAGGTCAAGGGCGGACCGTTGGATCAGAGTCTCATCGCACCTATCGCACATTCAAGGGTTTTGTGGGTTGAAGAGCCGAAAGCATAGCATTGGGATTCACGAAGCAGCGAAGTTCGAAACTCCAAAAAGGTGGGAAGTTTTATTGTGGGACCCACATTGATGACGTGTCGAAATTTTGGCATATCGACGGATAGGAAGTCGAGACGTTTTTCCCAAAAGTCCCAAAGTTGCGAGTTACGATAAGGAGTAGCGAGGAGTTAGGGATCTCGGCACTTCAGGTGTCAGGATACAAAGGAGGTAGCACTTCAGGAAGCGAAGTCACGAAGTGTCGAAGCTGGGGACGAGGGACACGTGGTAGAACCGCAAGGTGGGCCGGTGTGATAGATAGGCGGACACGTGTTACCTAGTGAAAGGAGTCAACACCCGTTGACCTCTCGCGTCTTGGGGATTCATGATATAAAGGAACGAGAGTTCAACCCTTCGATTCGTGAAGTCATGAGTAACGAGAACGCGAGGAGAAAAGTCAACATCACTTCTCGGGGTTTCGTGAAAGGAAGGTGCCAAGGTTGGACGCCACAACTTGCGAAGTGGCGAGTAGCAAGAGGACCTAGCATTAAGCTTAGCCTGTGGTCACGCACAGAAGGTGTTGACAAAAGGAGAGCTATACCCATTTCTTCATCTTGGGTATCGCGAGATTGGAAGGAATATTTGGGAGCCTTGAATCATGAACTTGCGATTTGCGAGTTGCAACACGCGCCTTTGGAATTGGGCCTTGGTCACAGTGTTGTGGTCGCATAGAGAAGGGGAGCTTGTGCCTAGTTCTTTTTGCATAGGGAAGCTACCAAAGAGGACCCGTGGATCGATAATTTGGGATTCCAGTAGGGAATCTAAAGGGACGATTCGGCTCGAGGGGGATAAAGAACGATCCTGTGAGCAGATCTAGGCCCGAGGGCTGATAGGTCTGGATCATTCTTCCATTGTTTCCAGTCAGGCACGAAGCTTTCACATATCCCTCTCTACAACACGATTGGCTAAAGGTAGCTCTCATCTTCTTAGTGACATTATGTTGACTTTCTGTCACACACAGAGTACAACTCCGATTTCTCTATCTCCTTCTTTTCCTCCTTCGCCTGAAGTCTACAGATGAAAAATTGATGCATTGATACCACCTGATGCAGACCCCCTATCCCTCCAAAGGGTTGCACGACCTCTCGGTTAGGATCGTCTGGTTCCGGAGCCAAAATGGCTCTTCTGGTTCCAAACTAGAAGCCTTCGAATGAACACACAAATCCCCCCACAAATGCTTAGTTGACTTTTCCAAGTGTCAAGCGTGAGCTCCCATAGAACACAACCAAGAGTCGTGACCTCTGGCTAGGTTCAAGTTCTAGTGCCTATTCCTTTAGGTTTCTCATTTTGCGAAATTAGGGTACAAGGCGTATCCCTTCTCCTTGGAATCCCCAATTGCCAAAATGCCAAAATCCCGATGACCCGAGATCTATGGCTCAGATCTCTCTTGGATCGACGACCACGCTTATTTCGGTGTTTCACATTTCACAAAATTAGGGTACAAGGGATATCCCTGCTCCTTGGAATCCTCGGTTTCTAAAATACTGAAATCCCGATGACCCAAGATCTACGGTCCACGTCCAACCTCGCTACTTCGCTATTTCATGATTTGGGGTTTTGGGAGACAAGGACCTCTATCTCTGCTCCTTGGAATCCCTAGTTACCGAAATGCTGAAATATCATGGTGTTCAATCAATGTCTCACAATAATCCCTGAGATCTATGGTCCACGTCCAACCTCGCTATTTCATTATTTCGTGATTTAGGGTTTTGGGAGACAAGGACCTCTGTCCTTCAAACTTGCGATAATTGAAATCACGATGTGGATTGATGGTCCAGATCTTTTTGAGATTGATGACCACTATTCCTCCTGAGCTTTGGATGTCAAGAAGCCCTCACAGCTAATCTCCTCACAACTCCACCTTATCCAACGGCTTGTGGGTTTTTGACGTTTCTCCTCGAGGAATCTCCACCATCCGTTCAAATCTTTGAGATCTCCCCTCCTAGATATACACAATGTTAAAGCCTATGCTCCTACCTCAAATCGGACGATCCGTGGGATTCTCCACCGCGATCCAACGCTGGACGATGTTCTTCCTCCTGAGATTTTATTTGCTTCAAACTTTAAAGATTTTCTAAGTCTTCGAAGTCTCTGTCTTTGCTTCTTCCAGGGAATGAGTTCCTGGATCTCAATAACACTTTTCCGAAGTGTTGTTCCTCCTGAGCTTCACCTTGTGTAGGCCTCAAATTCCCATGCACTCCTTGCATCTAAGGGATTTAGATAACTCGGATCCAAGGGGTTTCTCACATAGATATTCCTCCTGATCTCCTGGTGTTCTCTCCTCGCTTGATGCAAACCTTGTAGAGCTTCAATGAAGAGAAACAATTGAAACTGGAAAACTCACAGTCACTGTTTCATTCACTTGTTTATGGGACACAAGAATAACAGAAAAGATAGGAAAATGTAAACACTACTGCACAACACGCATTTGGATCAATTTTCCCTCTTGTTATATTCACAAGTTCCCAATGGCTACAAAATACATTCAAATTACAGCAACTCAAAAACTGAGATCTCATGCTAACTTGCAGTTCTCCCTTACAGCTAATTTCTGTCTGTGTTGCATCTGACCCCAACTGGGCGTACAAACTTCTACTTAACTAAAAAATATTTTTAGGGTTTCCCCTGGCTACTTGCCTACTCTAAAATTCATCCTACATTATCTTAGTTCAGTCTCATTCCAGAGCCATAGTGGAAACTCCTGCTCTGTTTACGATTTTCAAAACATGCCTCAAAGGGTAAAATTTGACACTGGTTCAAGAATGCCTCCAAAGGTAAATTCCGGTGTTGAGTGAAGGCGGATTTCAAAATTAGTTGTAACTTCCCACGTTGAAGTTCTTGAAGAACTCTCACGTGTTGAGTGGTCCCACCTCTGCATGCTTGCCAACGATTCTTCTGCATCAATCTTGATGAGTCATATTTGATGAGTAGTTGATACATGATTGGTACATAATTGGTACATGGCTGGAGGCACTTGTTAGTAGTATTGTTGACACATGGTTTATGGATGATGTAGCATATTTGTCTTGGTATATTATTAGAAGCACATATTGATCTTGGTGATGATTATGAGTTGTTTTGTTATGCTTGGTTGATGCACATATTTGAGAGTTGTCTTGGGGATTGATCTTGGTGAATAGATCTGGTTTGGTAGATAATATTGATGAGACAGGTTGTTGTGATAGGTTATTTGTATATGTTGTTGTGACAGGTTATTTATATAGGTTGATGCATGGTTGATGCACTTATTTATGGTACAGGTTGATTACAGGTTGAGGTACAGGTTGATGCATGGTTGATGCATGGTTCAAGTTATTGGTATAGGTTGTTTGGTGTAGGTTTATTGGTACAGGTTTACAACAATATATCTCACAGTGATAGTGTGACAGTGGTTCCATCATTCTACGTATACATCAGGGAGGTTGGATGGGTCAAGGACAGGTGGTTGTAGCCACCTTCTGGTTGTAGCAGGAGAACATAGGGGTTTGTAGCCTCCTTTTGTTTGTAGCCAGAGAATTGGGGAGTTGTAGATTCCCTCAGGTTGTAGCCTAAGAAACCAGGGGTCACTTCATAAAGAAACTTACACCACCACGTGGTCCTTTGGTTATCATTTATGCCTTTTTTTAAAAAGGGCATAACTTTCACATCCGAAGTCCACTTTTAGTGTTGTTTTTTTAAAACCGCATAATTTTTCGAGATATTTCCATCCAGATCATCAGTTTCAATTTTTAAATACATATTATCTACATATTTAATATGGCTTCTTCCAATACTCTTTTTCTTACTAGCAGCAACTACTTCCAATGGAAATCTCATATGGAGGATTTATTAAGAAGTAAAGTCTTGTACTGGGTTACCTTGGGAAAGAAAAAAGAACTCACTAATGTTGATATGAAAGTCAAATGGCATAATAGGAGTATTGAGGCACATGGACTAATCGGAATGTCCATCTCTCCTGATTTAAGCTTCCACCTTAAAGAATTTGATGACCCCGTTGAAGCTTGGAAAAAGATTGAATCTGTGCTTGGTAAACTCAATATTATTAGAGCATAAAAGTTATAAAATCAAGTACTGACCTTAAGTACAAATGATTTCTCTTTCCTTGGAGACTATCTATCTAAGTTTAAAAGACTCGAAATTTTATGTCAAGAATGTGACATAAAAATGTAGGAAGAGTGTTGCATCTATCTTATTCTTTCTAAGCTAGGTAGTGCATATTCTTTGTTTGTACATACCTGTTATGACATGAGAGAGGCTCTAGGAAAAGCTTATCAAAAACCCACTCTTGAGTCCTTTTGTGTTTCTTTAATTAAAGAGGAAGATAAACTTGTACAACTTGGAGTGATCATCACTGCAGGTACCTCCAACAAAGCCTTAGTTTCCCAGCAGAAAGATAAATCAAGAAGTGACATCCTCACTACAAAAACAAGAAACATAAGGTCCCAAACCCGCTCAGACATCTTCAGCTCCTAATGGTGACAAAGGAGAAAAATATAAAAATAAGAAGACAGAAAGACATTGTAACTTTTGTGATAAAGATGGTCATGATGAGTCCAAATGTTCCAAGAAGATGGCATCTTTAGAAGCAATGATGAAGAAACACAACATCAGTATTGATTCTACTTCTTCTTCTTATTCTCATGGACATGCACTTTCTGCTTCTGGTTTATCCTTCAATACAACTTCTACTTATTCTTCTGATGAATGGCTTATTGTTTCTTGAGCATCTGATCATATGGCTAAGGATAAAGACATATTATCTACTCTAAATAAAAGTAACACCAAGAAAATATTTGTTGGTGATGATAGATATCTTAGTGTCGTGGGATATGGAATAGTTCAAGTAGAAAATGGTCATTTCAATGATGTATTATGTGATCCAAATCTTTCTTGTAACCTTCTATCTATATATCAAATCACTCATTCGGGCGAAGGTAAAACCATAGAGTTTTCACCTCACCAAGTTGTAATCAAGGATCTAAAAGATCCTAAGCATGTTCTTGCAACTAGAATTGTTGATGATATTACCAGGCTGTACAAATTTGACAACTTTGGGTCATCATCTTTTTCATCAATTTTTGTTGCTCATAGCGATGACTTGAGCAAACTTTTGCATGAGCGATTTGGTCATATAAATTATCGCTCATTGCAGTAACTATGTAATCAACAGATGGTGACTGGACTTCCTTTTGTTTCATGCAGAGATGGTGTTTGTGTCGGTTGTGTTCTCAGAAAACATCATAAGGACAGTTTTGACAAACGTGCCTCTTGGTAGTCCTCGGGACCTTTGCAACTTGTTCACAGTGATTTGTGTGGTCCAATTTCTATTCCTTCTTTTTATGGGTGTAAGTATTTATTAACTTTCACTGATGAATTTTCTAGACGTACTTGGGTTTACTTCTTAAAACTTAAGAGAATTTTTTTTGACAAGTTTTTGGCCTACAAGGCCCTTATATAAAATAAATCTGGACATCAAATTGAAAGGTTAAGAACAAATAATGGAGGAAAATATGTGAGCAATAATTTTACAAGTTATTGCACTACATAGGGCATCCAAATGCAACACACTGTTCCATATATACCACAACAAAATGGTGTTTCTCAGAGAAAGAACCACACATTAAAAGAAATGGCTAATTGTATGATCCAATCTAAGGGATTAAGTCTAAAGTATTGGGAGGAAGCAATCAAATGTGAAAATTACATAGTAAATCACACTCCCACAAAGGCTCTTAAAAATATAACACCGGAAGAATATTGGAATAAAATTAAACCAGATGTAAGTCACTTCTATGTATTTGGTAGTATAGCATGGGCTCACATTCCTGATGAGAAAAGGAAATCATTGCAGCCTAAAAGTGAGAAGTTTATATTTGTTGGTTATTCCGAAGATGTCAAAGGTTATAGACTTCTTCAACCACATTGTAATGAAATTATTATTAGAAGAGATGTTAAATTTGATGAAAATCTCTTGGCTTGTGAGACTAATTTGGCGATTGTTCCTTCTTTGGTCTGCAAGCCTAATTCGGCGATTGTGCCCTCTTCGGCCTGCAATACTAATTTTATGTTTGTGCCTTCTTCATCCTATGAGCCATATTTGGCGTTTGTGCCTTCTTATGTTCCTATTATGTTTCTTCTTCAGATGATGACAAAGACGATGAAAATCCACCTCCGCCTACTCACCTTCCTCCAAATGAGTCCTTTGAACCTAAACCAACAACAATTCCACTACTTCCTAGATGAGTTTGTTCAACACAAGAAGAAACCGGTGGTCTTGTCGGTGATCCTTCAGATCAGCATCGAACACAGTCACAGTTCTAGTGAACCTCTTCTCTTTTGGCTCAAGTTTCTAAGACTCATGATCCAGAGACATTTGCAGAAGCTTCAAGTCATCCATATTGGGATACAAAAATGAATGAAGAGTATCGTTCTTTAATGACAAATGATACTTGGGGTATTGTACCTCTTCCAAAAGGAAGAAAACTTGTCAGATGTAAATGGGTCTACAGAACTAAGTATGCATTAGACGGAAGTGTTGAAGACACAAGACTCGGTTAGTTACCAAAGTATTTTCCCAAGTTTAAGGAATTGACTATAATGAAACCATTTCCCCTGCAACCAAAATGAATTCTATCTTCCTTGTTCTTGCCCTTGCTGCCTCACATAAATGGGAGGTCCATCATATGGATGTTAAATCCACCTTCTTGCACAGAGATTTGCAAGAAGAAATATACATGGAACAACCTCCTGGCTATGTCCATAATGACTCTAGCCTTGTTTGTCACCTTAAGAAATCTCTTTATGGTCTTAAGGAAGCTCCCTGAGCTTGGTATGCCAAAATGGAAAACTTTCTTATTGACACTAGATTATCTAGATGCCATTATGATCCTAATGTCTATATCAAGAAAGTAGGAAGCCATCCCATAATCCTTGTCCTTTATGTTGATGACCTTATCCTTACTGGTAGCAACTCAAAAATTTTAAACCATGTGAAAAATAGCCTTAAGAAGAAATTTGAAATGACAGACTTGGGTTTTTTGCACTATTTCCTTGGCCTCCAAGTTTTGCAAACCAATGAAGGAATTTTACTTTCCCAGTCTAAGTATTCTTGTGACCTTCTTCATCATTTTCACATGGAAGATTGCAAACCAGCCCCTTATCCCTTCCAGTCTGGAGTCGGGCTTACTTCCACCTGTATTTCTCCCAAAGTTGATGCCACCCTGTACCGTCAGTTAGTTGGTAGCCTCTTATACTTGAATCATACCCATTTTGATCTTTCCTTTGTTGTTGGCCATGTTTCCTGGTATATGCAAATACCCCATCAAATCGATTGGAAAGAAGATAAAAGGATACTTCATTATGTTCATGGTACAGTTTAGTTCGGGATACATTATAGTTTAGGGGGGACTCCCTTATTGGTTGGTTTCACTGATTAAGATTCGAATGTTGACCCTGATGATCGGAAATCTACTGCCAATTATGTTTTTAGCCTTGGTTTAGGACCTGTCACTTGGGCCGGTAAGAAACAACAGACTATTGCACTTTCTTCAGCAGAAGAAGAGTACTGGGAAATGGTAAATGCAAGTCAGGAAGCCTTGTGGCTTCAACAGATTCTTTCAGAGTTTAGATTCAATAAAAAACATCCGACCATCCTTTGGTGTGATAATCAGAGTGCCATCAAGCTTGACAAAGACCCATTTCAACATCAGTGGAGAAATCACATCGATATACACATGCACTTCATCAGAAAGCTCATTCAAGATCAAGTTATTGAAGTGCTCTTTTTCCCTACAGAAGATCAAGTTGGAGACATTTTCACAAGTCTCTTACAGAAGCGAATTTTTCCAAACTTCGGTCTATGTTAGGAGTTCAGAAAGTTGTCATTAAGGGGGGATAGGCTCTAATTCCTCCTTCCTTCTCCTATTGTGTCACTACTGTAAATCCTTCAATCATATCCCAAGTTGTTCTTAAGGGGGGATGTTAGGATATTTAGACACTTAGGAGTTAGTTAATATATACTTGGTCTAATGCATCATTAGGTAAAAGTGTGTTTCTTTAGTATGGATTAGTATGCATTTGTAGTTAGGAAATCTGATGGTCATGATATGTTCCTGACATAGAGTGATCCAACGGTTCATATTCTCCTCGATCTTAATGACCATTAATCCATGTATTAACACCCGATTGGTCCATGATATCTATTTAAATAGCATGGAGGGTCATTTTCCGATGATCGATTGTGAGAAACACTCTTGTAAAATATCTATATAATCTTTTTCTTTTGCATTAATAAATTGCGCCAAGTGGCTGCATTGGTTGGGGCCGTGGATGTTTCCCCGTAGGGGTTTTACTACATAAAAACATCGATGTGTTTATATTTGATCTAGTTGTGTGAGTGGTTACTCAAGGTGTTCATCCTCTGTTGGAATACCTATGTTATCGAAAAATAATTTGGTTTTCCTTGATTTTTATTTGATCTTTATTTTTTTTTAAATTATTTTCGTAATGTTAAAAAAATAAAAAGGAAAAACTGGAAAAAATCATTCTATAAATCACGGGTCCCATGTCGCATGGGTTCTTAACAAAAGTATCCATAAGGGTTAATATATATAATCACTAAGTTCTGATCTATTATGCAGGTGGGGTTATTCTTTTTCCAGGTTCAAAAATCAATGGTTCAGATTAACCCACATGATTGATTAATGACTGTTTAGTGATGATTTTTAAATGACCATAACTTTTTCTACATGTGTAGGAATGAGGTCAGTGATACCACATTGGAAATATATTGGACAAAGGAATAAAGTGGTACAGGTCACCAGGCTGAATAGATGATAGAAGACATTAGAAAATGTAGAAAAGAGACACCCATATATTTGGGGGGGAAATTGGCTATTCCAACTTCATACAGACATATCCAAAGCTAAGGGAAATGAAATTAGTACTAGAAGGTCTATATGGAAATATAGAGGAGATAAGACTACGTTGGAATAGAAAGTGAAATAATATTAAGAGAAAAGAAGGTCCGAAAATGAAAAACATAGAAGGAACCCAAATTCGGATGAAAAACCCACTATGTAGACTTCAAGAAGCCATATCTCAGGCTACGAGTAACACAATTGAGCCAACAATAGCTCAATGGAAACATGAGAATAATCCAAAAGGATATTAATCAGTAGGCACAATCTAGAAACACCCAAAAACATTTGAGGAAAAAAAGATAAGGCAAATGACAGAGTCAATGATTGTTTTTAAACGAATATCAATTGTAAATTGTCTGAGGATGAAAATAATGACTCATGAGTTTATTCAAATTGTATTTGTAATTATCACATGTTCATTTTCAAAATGTGATCAAATAAATGGAAGTAAAAGGTAATGAAGAGTCATGAGAACCGAAGAGTTTCTCTCTTTCCTTATAAAAGAGAACTCATACGATAGAGTAAGTGCTTTCTCCCTTTCTAACAAAAGATGGTACTATTACTTATGATTAATAAAGAGCTTGAGCCATTTCAGAAATATGTGATTTTGATGGATGTATTGGAGACTATTTTTTATGCATTTTTCTTCTAGCTGAGTAGATAGGATTATGTTGTATGAACTATTTATGCACTCTAATATGTTTTCTTATGTTGTCACATGTTTCCTTGTGGGTAGAGAAATGATGTTATAGATGTATTGTTCAACTATTTTCCTGTATATCTGTAGCATTATTGTTTTCATATATCATCAAAATACATGAATTATTTATGGTTATGATGGTATTGCCTTTTTTTGTACTCATTATTTTAGTTTTTCTCCCGGGATAGCCTAGAATTAGTTAGGATTAGATTAGTTTTATTTTAATTTTATTAGCCTTAGGATTAAATATAACTATTTGGGGGGGATTTTTTTGTCTTTCCTCTTTTATTTATTTTAATTATGACTAGTAGTGACTCCCATAAACTCATGGGAAATGCTATACTGAATGAGAGTAGGTTTGATTGGGACCTTCCATCGAGTGTTCTCCCTCATCTGCCTGACATGCCATTTGGGCTCGTCAACAAAAATGGCACTAGAAGGAGGGACGGATGAAAAGATGAGCCTATGGAGTCATTCTTGTTGAATGGTTTTAATTTACTAATGGATCCATCCCATATATCTTTATGGAAGTGTTTTTCTACTACTGTACCTCCCAAACTTCCTAGAAACATTTAACATTTCTTGTTACAACTTAGATTTGATGGTGAGAGTAAAATATCTGCATCTAAACATTCTTTACATTTTTGGAAATTTTGTTGTTCTCACAATATTACTAATGGAAATACCCTTTGCAGGTTGCCCACTCTCACATTTTTAATCCAGGTTAAGAGATCGTGAGATACTTTATCGGTCGCCTCTATTCACACATGGGAACAATTAATACGTGAATTTTCGCATGCTTTTGAGAATTATGATTATGATAATTTGTGTATAAATTTTAGAGATTAAGAAGAACGAAGATGAATCCCTTGAAGACTTTGTTATCATATTCAATAATATTTGTTGTATATTTATTTTGGATGATAGGCCCTCTAACAATGATTTGATTTCTTGTTTAGTTTCTCTTATTAATGAAATACACAAATCAATGGATGGAAAATCTAAATCACTTTTTAATCTTTCTTCACATGTTGATTAGGATTTAAATGAAAAAGTTGAAAATTTTAATGGTTTGGATGGACTTCATATGTATGGTTCTTTCTTTATTGTGGGGGATTTAGATCTGATAAAGAATTATTTTTCTGAAGAATCATATGTGTCCTCCCATCACTTCATTCCCCCTTTCTTTCCTCGTGATGAAAAATAACCCTCTTCTGTAATTCAAGTTCATATTTTTTTGTACTTGACCAAGTGGAGGATTTTCCTATTGATAATGGGACAGTTCGGGTTACACCAAAGTTTATGTCATGTTCTCATTTTCCTATCTTATCTTTTCCCTCAGAAGAAATGAAAGAGAAAGATATGGAGAAAATTTGAAATGATGATCACTTTTTAATGAATAAAATGTGGACACTCATGAAATGAATGCTTCCGCACCCATGGATAAAGTGGAATTAATTTATGTTGATTTGAATTGTCTTGTTGTTACACATTCTCTTGATTTTACTGACATATAGAAATAATGCTTTCCTATTGATGATGTATTATTTACTGAGAATTTTTGTTCTAAGTATTCTTGTTATTTTCTCCCCGCTTCTAACCATGAGTATTCTATGAAATACATTTCAGATTCTCATATTGTGCATGGGAAAAACAAACACGTTAATCTTTTCACTTTAGGACAAGAAATAAACACACAAGACATACCTATTTTATCTCAACAATCTATGTTTAAATTGGAAGACGAGAACCATATTGAGGAAGAACATGGTGATTGTGAAACCACACCTACTGTGGAGCCTACCGATTCACAAGAAATCACTAATGTGATTAAGGAGGAGGAAAAACTATTCAGGGAGTCACTTTCTTCAATTTTTTCTTGTTCTAGAGAAGCTCTTATCTCTATTAATTCTTCCACTTATTATCATTTGTATCATGATCTTTTTAATGATTTGATTTTGCAAGAAACCACCAACCATTAGATTCAAATAGACTCAATGGGGCTGACCCCTTTTGGAATACTTTATGGGGGCAATGTACATATGGAATATAGGGAGGATAAGTCCTCCTCCCATGCACTTATTAATTCTATGCCTTATCATCCTTTTCCATGGGATAAATGGAATACTATAGTAGATGTATATCATATCTTGTCTTATTCTTTCTCATATTCATTTTTTTATCAATAGTGAATCTTCATGTTCAAGTAGTCCTTTACTGGATATTATTAATACTAGTGGATCTCACCATTGTATTGAAATTACCTCTCATACTATGGTGGATTCTAGTCTATGTAGATCATTTGTTTCCACTAATTTGTTTCAAGTTGATGGTTATTTGAAGTGTGAGTCTAGGGAGGCTTGCTAATATAATAAGGCACTTTGGTTTTTGTCAATGGTTATGTCATTCCCTTGTTCTTTTGGCTTGTCTTAAGGGATAAAAAACTTTATTATTATGAATATTCTCTCATCGAGAACACTTTACACATATTCTATGCACCATTCTCATTTGATATGCTACTTTCCTTTGAACTCCCTCTGTCAATTCTATGATAATAGTGCAATATTTTATGATAGGATTGAATCATGGTTGGAGAGATCTTACTTGGATAGATTTCCCATGAATTATCACAATGACATTTTTAATATGGTGGATAGAGTTTATTATGAGTTAATTTTTCCTACCTTTAGTCAATTCTTATTCCAATCTCTGTCACTAATCTTTTGTCTTGAACATATGTATGTAGGCTTGAGATTAAAAGGATGGCTACTTTAGCATTATGAATTTACATAGTTTATTTTTCCACCCATTGTAGTGTAGAGTAGTAAGGTAGAATAGACTAGTGTCTTTCCTTTGCATAGTTTAGCTTTGATTATAGTTTATTTAATTAGTTTTCTATTTGTATTCTCTTTTCATTTATATTGGCTAAACAATTAATGAGTTTATTGGCAAGGGTGGAAATAAATACAAGGATTGCACAATAATTTTCCCTTGATTGGATTTTTCAATGTAATTTTGATGTGGGGAAAATTTACTTCATCTCATTCTCAAATTTTTCTATGTGTTGGGTAATTTTCAGATCCTGAATTTTTATACTTGATCACCATGTCAAATATTTTTGAAGCACTGGGTTATCTCACAAGTGGTATACTTTAAAAATATGTTATTTACTCTCTCTTGTGATGAAAGTGGACACTCATATTTGTTTTATCTCATATCCACATGATTCTAATCTGAAATTTTGCTTGACTTAGATTCTTATTAATTTTGGGGTTGTTGTCCCACACATACTGAATTGAAAGTTTGAGTGACTAAAATCTGCCCATCTAAAATCCAAGTCACTCCAAATGCTTGGAATTTCTTTTATTGGGAAAGGCAAAACAGTATTATAAATAAATCCAAGTCAATTTGCTTCGTTATTGATGATCTTTTATGGAAAAGAGAAAATGGCGCTTTGGTGAGAAATATGAAATGTAATTTCTATTATCAAAAAATTTGGCATTTTCAAAATTGCAAAGGAATTGATTATGCAATGAAATCTTAAGAGCTTATAGGTTTGTGGAATGTTTCATGTGATGCGATTTTCAGAAAAAATGTTTTGACTAAATTTAACCATTGACCCATTTTACTAGATTCTCAGAATATTGTTTTGTTTCACTAAATGAAAGAAAAATCATGTGACAATTGAGTTGGAGAATTGTGTTGCAAATATTTTACACCAATCATCAATTCTTGTAATTTTCTTTGTCCTTCATTTCATATCTCTACTTTGGGAATTTTCTATTTTAGGTTTGATATTGAATGGTTAACATTTTTTATTTGTTATCGCCATTGGTTTCATTTTAATCTTTCAATAAAAAGTATTGTCATGTTTATGCTACCATATTTATTACTCATTGTTGTTTTCTCTTCTCATTTTTCAATCAGATTTCATTTTTTTTTATGACTAATATTCTAGCTTCAGATTTATTTTGTTTTAGTTTTATTTTTTCATGAATTGAATTGAATTTCATTCTTGATTTCTTCTTATACAAATTCCTTCAATTTTTTTATTTGACTGTTGGTGTTTCCCTGAGCTGATTTAACTTCTTAATATGCCTCTATGATTACTTTTTAAATTTGAGTGAGGGGCTGGTCCAATTCTGGTCACATACTGAAGACATTTTTTATAAGTCATAATATGCATGGGCTACTCTGTCTGAATGAACATTTATGAAGTTCTCAGTTGTAAGTATGGATTGATAGTTATGGTGGAACACATGCGCATGTTGAGCATACCATAATAATCCATAAGTATAGGAATGTGTCTTTATATATTTTTGGTTGCGATCCATTCACTTCACATCAATAAAATGACCAATACTATGATGGTTTTTTGGGAAACTTTTGGGTTAAACTAAAATGAATAATATATAATCAACAAATCAAAGTAACTCTCATATCACCTAGATTCTTTCACACACTTTGAAAATATGCATATCTATATCTAAATCTAAAAGAGTGAGCATTTTATGAAATGAAAAATGAATTTGAAAGCATTATTAATAGTGTGCAAAGTACAAGTAAACTCATTGAGGCTATGGACTCCTATGTTGGAGTTACTTCACACACACCTAGGATTTCTTTTTCCTAAGTTTTTTTCTATGTTTATTAGTCATTATCCAGTATCCTAAAGTTTAGGGGAGAATGTTCCTCTAGGAGAATATTCTCTTCAGTTTTCACTTCAGTTTGATCAGTTGAGTGGAGTCTAGATGCCACATTGGTATTATCACCATGCAACATTTGGATCATCATGACCTATGCACATTATCCTTGGGATCATAAACAAACTAGCACATTACTCATGATTCCCTGATCTCATCCTCACTTCACTATGTTTCATTCAGCTAACTGAAGACTGATAGACTAGTTAACTTAGCTAGGTGGGTAGTTCACTGCCGTAACTGTCTGAGAGACTAGACTAGGTGGTAGTTTACTCCCGTAACTGTCGGTGTGTTTCCATATCACTATAGACCACAACTATGGTTCATTTTATTATCCTCCAGTTCACACTGGTTGAGTTATACAAAGTATATCATGTGTAAATTATCATTCATTCATTTGGTTAATGCGAATTCTTCCATTCTTTCTTTCTTGCTTCTCTTTTCTTCTATTTTCTCTGCAACTGTGTATGTCAATTCCTATCTAGATCTATTATGTGTAGGTTCAACACATTTACATGGTATCAGAGATGATGAACTTCTAGAGAAAAGATAGACCAAATTATTTTTGCAGGTACCGAAGATTGAAGAAAACGGAAAAATGGAATTTCCAAAAGAATCCAATCTTACAACTTACAAATTATTTGCATGGAAGGAGAAGATGATAATGAATCTTCGAAGCATAGGATTGTATAGATTAACTGTGAACACAGAGGAATAAATAACATCAGCCATAGAAAAATATAAGTATCTAAATCGAATGGATGAAGCATTCAGAACAATATGCAGTCTCATTTCTCTTGAAATTCTCTTTTACATATCCTCCTGTAAAACCCCCAATGAATCCTGGACCACCGTGGAAGGGATTTTTGGAAAATAGGATGAGATGAGGTGACACATGATTGAGGTGGAATTGCTAACATTGGATCCAAAAACCTTTGAGAATATCCAAGATTTCTTTACCAAATGTAAGGATTTGTTGTCGCAACTCAAGGCTTGTGGGGTTGATAAATCTAAGGAGGAGAAACAAATGGTTCTCAGCATTCTCTCCAAAATTGGTATAGAATACTCAATTTTTGTATCCACATTTCATTTAGTTAGATTCACCTCTGGAGCCACCTGGAATATTCCCTCTCTTGAGGACTTTATCGAGTCTCTAACATAAGAGAAGAACAAGCTCATCACCATGGGTAAAATCAAATGCCCAAATGTGCATGCACTTATTGTGAAAGATGGTAGTGGTCATCAATATCATAAATATAAAGATAAATATAAAAGGAAAGCACATGAAAATTCTAATAAGGAAGGCTACTTAAAACCCTTCGACGATGCCTCAAGATCCAAAGGTGGAAAGGGAAGAAAAGGGAAGAAATGCACTTACTTCCATAAAGGATTTCACCCAGAATCTGCATTTATGCATAAACAAATAGATCTAATGACCCAAATAATTCATAAAAACAACCTTGGAGATCACATCCCTGAGGGTTCCAAGAAGAAGAAGCCAGAATATCAAAATCCCAAGAAAGGAAATTCTAGCCATGCTTTGATTTCCATCAACTCCTCTCTCGATGCTTGGATCGTAGATTCAAGCGCATCACACCACATGGATTCCACAAAAGAAGTATATTCTTAATTGGATTCATGCAAAAGTCCTCCTATTATGATGGGGGACAACTCTCCAGTTGAGGTCACCAGAAAAGGAAGGATTGAACTCACAAACGGAAGCTTCGTGAATGTGTTGCATGTTCCCAAACTTTCCGTCAATATTCTCTCTGTGTATCAAATGTATAAATCTGGAACTGGAAAGAGATTCATATTCACACCTGATGCAGTGGATATCTATGACATGCAAACCAATTCCAGGGTTGCTACAGGTGAGGTAAATTATCAATCTATACTCTACACATTTTGTGAATTTATTGAACCAGATTCTGCATTACTGCTTACCCATGTTGATTAAAGCAGTAGGATATGGCACAAAAGGTTAGGGAATTTAAATTTCAGATATATTCAACAACTTAGAAAGAAGTGAATGGTTGATGGTCTAACTGACATCCACTTCTCCAAAGGAATTTGTGAGGGGTGTCTTCTTAGAAAACACCCTCAGGAGAATTTCGACAAAGGAAATACTCAGAAGGACTCCTGTCCTTTAGATTTCATCCATAGTGACCTCATGGGCCATTTTACGCATCCATCAATCAATAAAAAAAGGTACGTTCTCATTTTTTTTGATGATTTCTCATGCTTCACATGGATTTTCTTTCTCAGGAAAAAATCATAGGTATTTCAACACCTCAATGATTTCAAAGCCCTTCTTGAGACACATTCACGAAAGAAAATCAAAGTCCTTCAAATAGATAATGGGGGAGAGTATGTCAACCATGAGATACAAAATCTCTTTCATGAGGAAGGGATTCAATTGCAGCACACCGTTCCCTATACTCCGCAGAAAAATGGAGTTGTCAAGCGGAAAAATAGATCTCTAAAAGAGATGGCATTTTGCATGCTACATGCAAAGTCACTTCCACAAAGATTATGGGCCAAAGCACTTAATTGTGAAACCTACATCCAAAATGTAACTCCCCATATATATTTCAAGGATAAGACCCCTTATGAGGCTTGGAGCAGCCTCAAACTAGAAGTGACCCACTTCTATATTTTTGTTTCATATGCATGGGTGAGGATTTCCTATAAGAAGAGGAAGGCACTTGATCCACAAAGCACAAAGTGTATCTTTATTGGATACCCCGATGGTGTGAAGGGATATAGACTCATTCATCTTTCCTAAGACCGACTCATCATTGAGTGTAGTGTCAAATTTGAGGAAAGTGTCTTGCATGTACCTCATCAGTTGCATCAAGACACATTTGTTCTTCCACCTATCAGAGATGATGAGAATGCACATACCGACGCTTCTTCAAA